>LBNU01004267.1:67745-89778 GCA_014162995.1 Artemisia annua | reverse complement strand
ATTCACTGTGAATATACAACGAGTCAAACATTATCAAGAGAGTGGTAATGAAATGATCAATGAGGAAGACATAACTTTTGATGAGGAAGTCACGTAATGTACGGTGACTTTGAGTCTAGCTACAAGACTCATTAATAAAGAAAAGCGCTTCTTGGGAGGCAACCCAAGCTTTATTTGCTTTGTGTTTATTTATTTTATTGTTTGAGTTTATTTGTTTCCGTATGTATGTTATTTTTCTTGTTATTGATTCATGCTTCAAAAACTAACTTGTGAAAATGCTTTATTTTGTTTTTAACTTCGTCTTAACTACATATAAAGGTATTTTGCAAAAGATAAGTGTAAGGGAAATCTAAATCGGTTTATAAGAACGAATGAACATGAATCATAACAATGTAAATTAACATGCATATTAGTTCTTGTTTGAGTCAAATGCTTGTATCGAGTCATAATGATGTTTCTACAGGAATTCCAGAAAGTAAGGTATAGTTTTTCCAGAAATTTTCCGGAAACTTAACATGAGAATTCTGTCAGATCATTTCTGACGGCGTCAGGCATTATAACCTGACGGCGTCAGGCAGTAATTTTCTGAGATTTTTGAAAGTTTTGTTTTTCTTCCGGAATCATAAAAAGTTTTGTTAATTCTCTAACTTATAATCTCCAGGAATTCCGCAAAAACATTCATTCCACAAGCATTATATCCTATTATAGATTATACCACCGATTTTACGCGAGGTTCGCCTTTATTGTTTTTTAGGTTAACAGGTTATTTTGGACAAGGAGATGATTTATATTTCAGAAGGGAAGCTTTGAGCGTTCATCTTTCTTGAAAGAAGATCTAACCATGTTACCTCACTATCCACACCAAACGAATCAGGGGAGCATTTTGTTTCATTCTTTCATTTTCATTACTTTTACATCTTTTATGTGAACATTGGAGACAATGTTCGGTTTAAGTGTAAGAGGGGGGGGGGGGGTAAATGAAGACACCTTAGAGAATGCAATTACGCTTGATTTTTGTTTGTTTGATAGTAAATTTGTAATAAAACCGAAAGAAATATTTGTTAGGGCAATTTTAGCGCCAATTTAAAATTTTTTACAACATTTAGAAGTGAACCTTTGGTCCTAATAAGCGTCTCATGGATAGGAAATTATATGACTAGCACAAAAACCGTACCACTAAAAAATTTTCCACCTCAAATATGTGAGGTTCGCCCCTAGAATTGGTAAGAAAAGCATTTATGCTATGATGTGTGTACCGGTAGCACTTAGATTCTAGAACATGCATTAGGACCATCTCAAATCCACAAGTGAGACTACATTCGTGTAGTTAGATCTACTACATGATAAGAGGCATTAGGATTAACCCCTTGTTTTACACCCGTGTTTTTGTTATAATTACATTGGCTACATTGGTCAAGTAATTCTCCCACACCCTTTGCGTTGTACCCATTTTTGGCACACAATACCCCTAGTACACCCCTCAGAGCCTATCTTTTCGTTTTGACCTTTGAGCATCTTACTCAAAGTGAGAATTTGTTACACCCCACTTAAATGTACACCCAAATCGCCTTAGCCCACCTTGTATGCACTCATCTTTAGTGCATTATTGTGACAACATTTGTTTAAACCCTTAGTTAATTATCTAATTGATTACATGGTTGCTAAGTCGAGTCATATCTTGTACATATTGTTTTGGGACGATTGGGACTCATGGGTAAAGTACTAGTTTAATGGAGTAATGGGAAAGAACAACATTATTACCCCCATATGTGCTAAATATTTTAAAAAGTACTCCAACCTTTTCGATTATCTTAATTCGAGTCATTAGATTAGTTATTTGTAAAGTATGTAAACGTTCAAGTGTAAGGGGAGAACCGAGGCCCCTATGATGTATTATTTTGGATGGTAGGGCAAGAGTGTATGCAAAAAAAAAATGGTGATGCCCTTTAGTTTGCCCATTAGGTACCTTGGGGTTCCTCTGGTTTCTAAAGGCTTAAAGATTAATGATTGTAAAGCCCTTATTGGTATTGTGGAAAAGAGAATAGGAGACTGGAGAAACAAAAGCCTGTCTTTAGCAGGAAGATTACAGCTAATCTCCTCTGTTTTAGCTTCTATTCAAGTCTATTGGTCCAATCTATTTATCTTACCTTCTAGTGTGTGTGATCAAATTGATAAGTTGTTCAAGAAATTTCTTTGGAATAGGGGTGATAGTATCCAGGGTAAAGCTAGCGTTGCCTGGAAAGAGGTATGTTTGCCTAAAAGTCAAGGGGGCCTTGGAATTAAATCTGTTCAGCTTTGGAAGAAAGCTTTAATGGTTAAGCATCTCTAGAATATTATTACTAGAAAGAAGTCTATATGGGTTGACTGGATTTATTTGCATAGACTTAGGGGTAAAAGCATTTGGAGTATTATCTCAAAAAAGGAGCCCCATGGAGTTGGAAAAAGTTGCTTGATCTTAGAGATATTGTTAGAAGATTCATTGGAGTCAGAATTGGGGATGGTAGGGAGTGTAATGTTTGGTTTGATATGTGGCATAATCAGGGTCCTTTAAGCAGAATGATTAGCCAAAATGACCTTAATCTGGCTGGTATGAACTCTAATGCTAAGGTTGCTGACCTTATTAATGAACAAGAGTGGTTATGGCCTTTAGAGTGGGATGGTAGATTTAATGAGGTCCTTAATGTTCCTGTCCCTAAACTTGATGTTTATAAAAAGGACAGAACTGTTTGGATTGATAAGAAAGGTAATGCAGTTGAATTTTCTGTGAATGAAGTCTTGAAAGCTATAAGTATTGATGCTCCTAAAGTCATTTGGCATAATCATGTGTGGTTCTCTCAATGCATCCCTAGATATGCTTTTATTCTATGGACTGCTATTAAGGGTAGACTTAAAACCAGGGATAGATTGGCTAAATGGTTTGATGTTGCTGATAAAAGATGTCTGTTATGCAATCAGTGTGATGAGTCACATAGTCATTTGTTCTTTTCTTGTGTATTTTCTAAAAGATTATGGGAGAGATTGAAGGTTATGTCTGAACTGGATAATGTGGGAAATGAATGGGCTGGAGTTATTTCTTTCATTGTTAACAAACCTGCTTCAAATTTCATCTGGAGTGTTATACAAAGACTGGTCTTAAGTGCTACAGTGTATGCTATTTGGCATGAAAGAAATAGCAGAAGGGTTAATCAGCTTAGTAGAGATGTGGATAGTGTCTTTAACAGTATTGTTAACAATATTAGAATGAGACTGTTGGGTCTTAAACTGAAGCTCACCCCTAATGTGTATAAGGCTGCTCTGGTTTGGAACATACCTTTGGGAAGAAATGATTATTACAAGAATATGGTGGATGAGTTGGTCAGAGTTGAAGCTTCTTCTTTCCATAATGTCTATGAACTTTGATTATAGAATCTCCTTTACTGGTGCTATTGATGATCAGGAAGGAACTGGTTTTTGGATGTGCAACTTTTGTTATGACCCTTTTATTGGTATAACCTTTTACTTCTGTGAATTCAGGTTCCATGTATTTCATTGCTTGCAGAGTATTTCCAATGCTTTTTGTTGCATGAAGTACTGGATGGGGAATAATGATGATGATATTCTGAGGTATGGTAATAAGATGATTATGAAGATGCATTGTATTGGTTGGTTTGTGAATCTGGATGGGAATGTTTTGGTAAATGTTGCACCCTTTTTGTCCTTTCCTATGTTTTTTCCCTCTGGGTTTTACATAGAAAGGTTTTTAAGGAGGCAAATCTACCAAAATAGCTACTCTGGCAATTCCCATGGATATTATTGGTACAAATTCGAGGCTATTGGCATATGGCTTTTGTGGTTTCTGAAGAAGAACTTGGGCTGTGATTATCTTTTCAAGATTGAGTATTGTTGGAGAGACTTGAAGACTGTTAAAGAAGACAAGTTTGATTTTGGCATTGATGTTTTTTGAAAGATCTTTATGGCAGTTTATGATTGTTATTTATAGTAGGTTGACTCTTATGTATACTTAACTCTTATTAAATTTGACTTGGCAGCCTTGCTTGCTAGTTATTATCAACATGTGGTGATGTTTGGAGGTGCATTGGTTGGTCCCTTTGCACTGTCCCATGGATTCAGAGTATGTTGATGATGCTAGTTTATAGCTCCTTGTGCTGCTTTGTCTAATGTTATTTGATTTTGGTTACTTATTAGATTGATATTAGCTCTGTATGGTATTGTTGTGTTGTAATGAGCTAGGGTGATTATCCTATGCCATTTGTTTTTTGTAGTACAAAGTGTGGAGCTAAGGTGTGTCTTAGTCTCTTTTTTCACTTTGTGCTTTTATCTCTTTGTAAGTGCCGTTTGGCTTGCTTTTACTTAATAAACTTTACCTTTAAGGGAAAAAAAATACAAAAAATGAGAAAAAGAGAAGTAGAAAACAAACATACGGACTACCATCCCATTTCTTTTTTTGTTTGTTTATGTTTTTGTTATTTCGTTTTTAGCTTAAGTTGAGTCGAGTCTTGGCTTAGCAACATTGTATAGTACATGTATTTGATCATGATAATTAACTTGCCACCAGTAAAATACCCTCTATTCCAACCAAACCGTGTTTATCATATCCCTACACCTTACATTACAACCCTTTGGAAAGCCCTCTTTGATAGTTTATCTTAGGTGCTTACGCCTAGTGGAGGAGTAATTGATCCTCTCCCAAGCCTATGGTAATATATTTGCTATAACAGGTAGTGAGTGACTTTAGTCCATTTCCAATGTAGTTATATAGGTTTATAACACCCGAGAGATGAGAGTATCCAAGCACTATTTGTGAGGTGCTAGTGTATGATTTCCGTGCTTATTATGATTAGGGTCGAGTAACTATTTGTTGTAATTACTTTTATATTAGTGTTAAATGACCCCTAACTCATATTTTGATTGAAATAAAAGACTATTTGCTTGAGGATAAGCAAACCTCAAGTGTAAGGGTATTTGATAAGGTGAAAAGTGTACCCGTTTTAGGGGGTCATTTAAGCCCTAATTCGAGTTAATATGTTCAAATATTGCCCTAAATCGTTCCTTTTGTCATTTTATGTACTTTTGAGAAGAATTCTGGAAAACACATCATTTTGGACGTTTTTGGAGCATAAAGGGGAAAAAATNAAATAAAAGACTATTTGCTTGAGGATAAGCAAACCTCAAGTGTAAGGGTATTTGATAAGGTGAAAAGTGTACCCGTTTTAGGGGGTCATTTAAGCCCTAATTCGAGTTAATATGTTCAAATATTGCCCTAAATCGTTCCTTTTGTCATTTTATGTACTTTTGAGAAGAATTCTGGAAAACACATCATTTTGGACGTTTTTGGAGCATAAAGGGGAAAAAATGACAAAGTCTTAAAAGAATGCTGGAAATCCTTCCTGACGCCATCAGAGTCACAAGGTGACGCCGTCAGCTAACCAAGACAAAGGAGTGGATTCAAACTTTACGTGACGCCGTAAGAAGAAAATGTGATGTTTACACCTGACGGCGTCAGGTGTTAATAATCCTAGGCCGTCAGGTGTAATGCTAAAGAGAGACAGCCCAGAGCAAGTTTACAAATGACGGCGTCAGAAGTACATCTAGGCCATCCGAGAACCCTAATGGCGGCGAGCTGACGGCGTCAGAGCGTATAAGCTGATGCCGACAAAGTGTATTTTCTATATATACTTTTCTATTTTACATTCATTAGTGTGCAACTTTTTGGGAACAAACCCTAGACGACTTTGACAGCTTTTTCAAGGGTTTTTCACCCTTGATTCTTCCTTGTTCAATTAAAGATAAGTCTCCATTCAAATTAATCAATATGTTTATGTGTTGGTTAATTATATCTTATGCTTGTCTTTCAATTAACATGCTAGGCTAGATTTATTTTGTGTTTGCTTAGATCTAATGAGACCTAACTATTGATTATTGGTTGTTGGTGTGTTATTACTTGTATTGGACGATTGTTTATCGATGTTACGCTTAAGAAAACTGGCTAACCTCCTATACGGTAGCTTGCTTGAATGTCTTAAGAAACATGAACCAATGCGTACTAGGTTTTTATGTTTGTATTTAATGCATGAGCGAATTCTAATGATCCCATGTTAGGAGCTTCTAGCAGGCTCGACATAGGAGTGAAGTAGGAGCTTATAGAGTTGGGGAAGTACGTACGCCACCCCACGAATGGTATTAAGGAATACACCCGTCATCCACCCAATTAATACACACTAATTAACCGGTAAAAGATAGTTAGAGAGTAAGGAAATCTAAGTAAACACACTTGTCTCCATATAAGTTTCACAACCTTTTATTTTCTTGTTATTTTATTTTATTTGCAATAGTAGTTTTTGGGTTAGTTGACTAGCAACTAATTCCGCCCACTCCTTCAAACCCGAGATTTTACTTGCTTTCAAAAAATATAAAAATACAAAAAATAATCATCCCTCATCCTTAGACCTATTAGAGTAGTTTCTCATACCTAAGGATGTACGCGGGATTGCGACCACGCAACAGGTTTTACCTCTCAAGAGATCTCAAGAGGCTTACAATCCCACCAGGCAGTGTACCTGACCAATGTAGTATAGTGTAGTGGTAAGTACGGGGGATTGATCGTTCTCCACAGGGAATAGTGTTAGTTAGGTATGAAAAACTACTCTAATAGGTCTAAGGGTGAGGTATGATTATTTTTGTATTTTTATATTTTTTAGAAAGCAAGTAAAATCTCGGGTTTGAAGGAGTGGGCGGAATTAGTTGCTAGTCAACTAACCCAAAAACTACTATTGCAAATAAAATAAAAATAACTAAAACTAAGTGGTTGTGAAACTTATATGGAGACAAGTGTGTTTACTTATATTTCCTTACTCCCTAACTATCTTTTACCGGTTAATTAGTGTGTATTAATTGCGTGGATGACGGGTGTATTCCTTAATACAAGTCGTGGGGTGGCGTACGTACTTCCCCAACTCTATAAGCTCCTTTCATTCCTATGTCGAGCCTGCTAGAAGCTCCTAACATGGGATCACTAGAATTCGCTCATGCATTAAATACAACCATAAAAACCTAGAACGCATTGGTTCATGTTTCTTAAGACGTTCAAGCATGTTACCATATAGGAGATTGGCCAGTTTTCTTAAGCCTAACATCGATAAACATTCATCCAATACAATTAATAACACACCAACAACAAGTAATCAATAGTTAGGTTTCATTAGATCTAAGCAAACACAAGATAAATCTAGCCTAGCATGTTAATTGAAAGACAAGCGTAAGATATAATTAACCAACACATAGACATATTGATTAATTTGAATTGAAGACTTATCTTTAATTGAACATGGGAGAATCAAGGGTGAAAAACCCTTGAAAAAGCTGTCAAAATAGTCTAGGGTTTTGTTCCCAAAAGTTGCACACTTAATGAATGAAAAATAGAAAAGTATATATAGAAAATACACTCTGACGGCGTCAGCTTATACGCTCTGACGCCGTCAGCTCGCTGCCATTAGGGTTCTCGGATGGCCTAGATCCATGTCTGACGCCGTCACTTGTAAAATACCTCTGGGCCGTCACTCTTTAGCTTAACACCTGACGGCCTAGGAATATTAACACCTGACGCCGTCAGGTGTTATTTCCATGTTTTCTTCTTAGGGCGTCACGTATAGTCTGAATCCACTCCTTTGTCTTGGTTGTCTGATGGCGTCACCTTGTGACTCTGACGCCGTCAGGAAGGATTTCCAGCATGCTTTTGACACTTTGTCGTTTTCTTCACTTTATGCTCCAAAAACGCCTAAAATGAGGTGTTTTCCAGAATTCTTCTCAAAAGTACCTAAAATGGCAAAAGGAACGATTTAGGGCAATATTTAATCATATTAACTCGAATTAGGGCTTCAATGACCCCTTAAAACGGTTACACTTTTCACCTCATCAAATACCCTTACACTTGGGATTTGCTTGTCCTCAAGCAAATAAGCTTTTATTCCAATCAAAATATGAGTTATGGGTCATTTAACACTAATATAAAAGTAATTACGAAAAATAGTTACTCGACCCTAATCATAATAAGCACGGAAATCATACACTAGCACCTCACAAATAGTGTTTGGATACTCTCATCTCTCGGGTGGTATAAACCTATATAACTACATTGGAAATAGAATAAAGTCACTCACTACCTGTCATAGCAAATAGATTACCATAGGCTTGGGAGAGGATCAATTACTCCTCCACTAGGCATAAGCACCTAAGATAAACTATCAAAGAGGGCTTTCCAAAGGGTTGTAATGTAAGGTGTAGGGATATGATAAACACGATTTGGTTGGAATAAAGGGTATTTTACTGGTGGCAAGTTAATTATCATGATCAAATACATGCACTGTACAATGTTGCTAACCCAAGACTCGACTCAACTTAAGTTAAAAACGAATTAAAAAAACATAAACAAACATAAAAAGAAACGGGATGGTAGTCCGTATGTTTTTTCTACTTTTCTTTTTCTCAATTTTTTCTCATTTTTTCATTTCTTTTTTGCATACACTCTTACCCTACCATTCAAAATAATACATCATAGGGGCCTCGGTTCTCCCCTTACACTTGAACTTTTACATAACTTTACAAATAACTAATCTAATGACTCGAATTAAGATAATCGAAAAACTTGGAGTACTTTTTAAAATATTTCGCACATATGGGAGTAATAATGTTGTTTTTCCCCATTACTCCATTACACTAGTACTTTACCCATGAGTCCCAATCGTCCCAAAACAATATTTACAAGATATGACTCGACTTAGCAACCATGTAATCAATTAGATAATTAACAAAGGGTTTAACACAAATATTGTCACAATAATGCACTAAAGATGAGTGCATACAAGGTAGGCTAAGGCGATTTGGGTGTACATTTAAGTAGGGTGTAACAAATTCTCACTTTGAGTAAGATGCTCAAAGGTCGAAACGAAAAGATAGGCTCTGAGGGGTGTACTAGGGGTATCATGTACCAAAAATGGGTACAACGCAAAAGGTGTGGGAGAATTACTTGACCAATGTAGCCAACGTAATTATAACAAAAACACGGGTGTAAAACAATGGTTTAATCCTAATGCCTCTTATCATGTAGTAGATCTAACTACACAAATGTAGTCTCACTTGCGGATTTGAGATGGTCCTAACCCAAATTCTAGAATCTAAGTGCTACCGGTACACACATCATAGCATAAATGCTTTTCCTACCAATTCTAGGGGCGAACCTCACATATTTGGGGTGGAAAAAAATTTTAGTGGTACGGTTTTTGTGCTAGTCATATTATTTCCTATCCATGAGACGCTTATTAGGACCAAAGTTTCACTTCTAAATGTTGTAAAAAATTTTAAATTGGCGCTAAAATTGCCCTAACAAATATTTCTTTCGATTTNGATGAACATTCTCCCCAATGTTCAAATAATAAGATGTAAAAGTAAATAAGGTAAACGAATGAAATCAAATACTCCCCTGATTCACTCGGTGGATAAAGGGTAACATGGTTAGATCTTCTTCCAAGAAAATGAACACTCAAAGCTTCCCTTCCGAAATATAAATCATCTTCTTGTCCAAAATAACCTGTTAAACCTGAGAAAACAACCAAGAAAAACCAAAGCATCAAACCGAACAAAGACAACTCATAACTAGATGTAATTCCAGACTTAGAAATAAGAGCAAAACAATTAAAGATATAATGCTTGTGGAATGAATGTTTTGCAGATTCCTGGAGTTTATAAGTTATAGATTTAATAAAAACTTCTTATGATTCCGGTTGAAAAACAAAACTTTCAAAAATTTCAGAAAATTATACCTGACGCCGTCAGGTTGTAGGGCCTGACGCTGTCAGAATTGATCTGACAGATTTTTCATGTTAAGTTTCCAGAAAATATCTGGAAAAACCTATACCTTAATTCCTGGAAATCCTGCAAAACATCATTATGAATCGATACAAGCATTTGACTCAAACAATTACTAATATTTATGCTAATTTAACATTGTTATGATTCATGTTCGTATGTTCTTATAAACCGATTTAGATTTCCCTTACACTTATCTTTTGCAAAATACCTTTATATGTAGTTAAGACAAAGTTAAAAACAAAATAAAGCATTTTCACAATTTAGTTTGAAGCATGAATCAATAACGATAAAAATAAAACATAAATACGGTAGCAAACAAACAAACAAACAAAACAAATAAAGCAAATAAAGCTTGGGTTGCCTCCCAAGAAGCGCTTGTTTTTGTTCGAGTCACGAGCCTGACTCTACTCTTATTTAACAGAAATAGGGGAGGTTTTCCCTACACTTAGAATTAAGTGCGGGGGGAAGTAGCGATACACACCCTCTTGGTGGAAGTATGCCTCGTGAGGAAAGAGTGGTGGATGAATTATATGCTCAAAGGGGTGTGAACCTTTCATCATAACCTTACCTAGTTTACTTTGGTCAATGGGTGAGTTAAACTTTCCTCCAAAAAAGGTATCATCTTCTATCAACTTTGAGAGATTCCCAGTTGGGAATCCATCTTGACCTAATAAACCCGGTTTGAAACCATAATGTTTCTTGTGATCAATCATGAATGGGTGTTGTAAGTATGTAAGGTCATGGTTCACTCCTATATTAGCTTCCACTCCACATGGCCTAGAGTCTACTACCTTAATCTTAACATTACCCGGACTACATGGTTTGATGGGTGGATCGGGACCTTTTTCAATTCCTAAATTCACTTCTAAAGATGGAAGATTAGGTAACGGTTTTGGTTGAGGCTCTGGTTCATCAAAACTAGGAAATTCCCTAAAACTAAGAGTAAGGTTATCACTATAAGTATTCAAACCTATATCCTCTAGTTGTGCTTGGTCCAAGGGTTCAACCTCTATCGGGATTCCTATAGTCTCATCTACTTCTTCCGGTTAAGTTACGGGTGGTGCGTATTCCGCAAATGATGGTAGGACTTNTCTAAAGATGGAAGATTAGGTAACGGTTTTGGTTGAGGCTCTGGTTCATCAAAACTAGGAAATTCCCTAAAACTAAGAGTAAGGTTATCACTATAAGTATTCAAACCTATATCCTCTAGTTGTGCTTGGTCCAAGGGTTCAACCTCTATCGGGATTCCTATAGTCTCATCTACTTCTTCCGGTTAAGTTACGGGTGGTGCGTATTCCGCAAATGATGGTAGGACTTGTGGGGTACTTTGTGGGCTTGGATTATCCACTTCATCCTCCATTGTATCTAGATTACCTATGTGTTTGTTTTGTACTATGGTGTTACATGACATCCACTTAGGTATCCCAACATATTCATCCCCAAACAAACTTTTCGATTGATCCTTCCAAATTCAAAATAGGTATACACTTATGTTTTTTGGGTCCCATGTTCAACTTCGGTATTGGGAGTGAATCTCAAAGTTTTCCCATGCGTCTTTAACATCATATTCCCAAAACATCCCATCCATTACATAGTCAAGCCTCTTTTGGGTTTCTTAGTCGATACGAGTGTGAAATAATTGAAGTAGAGGCAATAAATCAAGATTATGGTGAAGGACTTTTTGTAGTAAATATTTGCAACGAGTCCATGCATCGGGAAAAGATTCATCATAATGTTGTCGGAACATCAAGATGTCATTTTGGAGTGATAAGGGAGATTATGTAGTGGATTTGGTCGATTGGTAGAAAATTTTTGCGGATTCGCGTTCTCTATGATGGCAAACGGAATAGTCACTGAAAACTTACGATCAAGCACACAAAGAAAAGATAAACTACAAGAAAACCTAGAAAAATAAAATAAAAATCTCACTAGAAAGGAATCTAGTGAGTAGACCTAATAAAATAAAAATTCAACCTAAAAAATAACTATTCCCCGGCAGCGCCGCCAAAAACTTGATGTACGCGGGATTGCGACCATGCAACAGGTTTTACCTCTCAAGGGATCTCAAGAGGCTTACAATCCCACCAGGCAGTGTACCTGACCGATGTAGTATAGTGTAGTGGTAAGTACGGGGGATTGATCGTTCTCCACAAGGAATAGTGTTCGTTAGGTATAAAAAACTACTCTAATAGGTCTAAGGGTGAGGGATGATTATTTTTGTATTTTTATATTTTTTAGAAAACAAGTAAAATCTCGAGTTTGAAGGAGTGGGCGGAATTAGTTGCTAGTCAACTAACCCAAAAACTACTATTGCAAATAAAATAAAAATAACTAAAACTAAGTGGTTGTGAAACTTATATGGAGACAAGTGTGTTTACTTAAATTTCCTTACTCCTTAACTATCTTTTACCGGTTAATTAGTGTATATTAATTGCGTGGATGACGGGTGTATTCCTTAATACCAGTCGTGGGGTGGCGTACGTACTTCCCCAACTCTATAAGCTCCTACTTCACTCCTATGTCGAGCCTGCTAGAAGCTCCTAACATGGGATCACTAGAATTCGCTCATGCATTAAATACAACCATAAAAACCTAGTATGCATTGGTTCATGTTTCTTAAGACGTTCAAGCACGTTACCATATAGGAGATTGGCCAGTTTTCTTAAGCCTAACATCAATAAACATTCATCCAATACAATTAATAACACACCAACAACAAGTAATCAATAGTTAGGTTTCATTAGATCTAAGCAAACACAAGATAAATCTAGTCTAGCATGTTAATTGAAAGACAAGCATAAGATATAATTAACCAACACATAGACATATTGATTAATTTGAATGAAGACTTATCTTTAATTGAACATGGGAGAATCAAGGGTGAAAAACCCTTGAAAATGCTGTCAAAATCGTCTAGGGTTTTGTTCCCAAAAGTTGCACACTTAATGAATGCAAAATAGAAAAGTATATATAGAAAATACACTCTAACGGCGTCAGCTTATACGCTCTGACGCCGTCAGCTCGCCGCCATTAGGGTTCTCGGATGGCCTAGATCCATGTCTGACACCGTCACTTGTAAAATACCTCTGGGCCGTCACTCTTTAGCTTAACACCTGACGGCCTAGGAATATTAACACCTGACGCCGTCAGGTGTTATTTCCATGTTTTCTTCTTAGGGCGTCACGTATAGTCTGAATCCACTCCTTTGTCTTGGTTGTCTGACGGCGTCACCTTGTGACTCTGACACCGTCAGGAAGGATTTCCAGCATGCTTTTGAGACATTGTCGTTTTCTTCACTTTATGCTCCAAAAACGCCTAAAATGATGTGTTTTCCAGAATTCTTCTCAAAAGTACCTAAAATGACAAAAGAAACGATTTAGGGCAATATTTGATCATATTAACTCGAATTAGGGCTTAAATGACCCCTTAAAACAGGTACACTTTTCACCTCATCACCTAACGAACACTATTCCCTGTGAGAGAACGATCAATCCCCCATACTTACCACTACACTATACTACATCGGTCAGGTACACTGCTTGGTGGGATTGCAAGCTTCTCAAGATCACTTGCGAGGTAAAACTTGTTGCGTGGTCGCAATCCCGCGTATCAATTGGCTTTTAATTTCTCCTACCTTGAGCATCTCTTGACACCACCTCAAGGACCCATCATACCACCTCCTCCTCCAACCAATAGCCCAAGCAACTAAACTTTTATGTTTAGTCATAAACAATAAAAACCTTAGGAACCCTTTTATGAACCAAGAAGCAAATCTTAGGACCTTAATGCCACTTGAGAATGTCACATGTTTCTTTAAATTGTCAACTATGTTTAGTTGTTGTACTCATACTTTATGTATGATGTTTTATTATGAATGAATGCATGGGCTTATTTTATCTCTCTATTTTCTTTTGGTTGGACTATTTTGTTTGGCTACTTAGCCTCTTTGTTATATGGTTGGATAGTTGTCGCTATTGCTACTTGTTAGATATTGTACATATGTCATATAACCTTGTTTTGTAGCAATAACCATTGCTCGATTCCTTGGTATGCTCCAAATAAGGGGGAGTATATACCAAGGGGAGCTTTGCATGTCTTTTTGCTTCGACAAAGAGGGGGAGAAGTAGGATATAAACTTATACTAAAAACTTGTCGACACTAGTTTTCACATAAAATGAGTTTATGTTTTGTCATCATCAAAAAGGGGGAGATTGTTGATGCAAATAATGTCTAAAAACGTTATTCTCATCTCTCGATATCTCTATGTTTTGATGATAACAAAATGTGAAAACATCTTACGTCAAAACTAACGTAAAAAAATATTTAGTCGATATATCCGACTTCTACGACAATCACTCTAGGTATGAACAAACAAATTTACAACTTGACCAATGATCAAAGAAGTGAATTTGTGTTTTAATCCTTATATTTTTAGGTTGACAAAACTTTCTTTTCAAAAATACATTTTACAAATTATTTTTGAATTATAAAGAAATGTTTTATTAAGGAAAATTCATTTTGAAATTTCCCCAACAGCTAGTATTTACCCAAACCAGCTCCAAACTCCCCCAAATAAAATTTCACCACTAAAGACAAAAAGTGGAGCATTTTTGTCTGGCACGATACCACGGTACCACTAAATTTAGTGGTACCATGTGACAATTAGTGGTACCGTCCCTCTATAACGGCCAAATTTTAGATTCTATAAATACCACTTCATTTCCCAGATTTTGGCCATCCTTTCACACACTTAATTTTCTTTGGTCATATCCTCAATTATCTAAACTCTCCTTTGATCATTAGTTAGTTTTCTTTTGTTTAAAGAGTGATTCTTCCATCCAACCAAGAATCATCTACATACCTCTACTAGTCAAGAGAAGAACACAAAGTATCAAGAAGATACAAGGTGTTGGTGTCATAGAGTAGTGCACTTGCATTACTAGTTGTCTACCTGATTGTATCTTGATATACATCAAGTGCTTTAGTATTTCTTAGTTATTGTGTTGATCATTGTGATCTTGTTGAGATCTTGAGGATCTCTTATGTGTGTTGAGTGATTTAGTGTTGATCAAGAGTAGATTGTGAGGATTGTGTGGATCTTGTAAAGATCGTGTAGATTTTGTGAGGATCACGTGGATCTAGTGTAAAGTGTGAGGATTGTGTGGATCTAGTATAGAGTGTGAGGATCGTGTAGATCTCGAGTGAAGTAAGGATCAAGTGGATCGTGGTAGATTGGTACTAGCTAAGATTAGTACTCGACATCTAGCTTAGTGTCGGAAAATAACGTAAGCGACGTTGTACGATTTTCTCCGCCTGAAGGGAGTCTTGTACGATTTTCTCCGCCTGAAGGGAGTCTTGTTCATGACCGAACCACTATAAATCTCATTGTCTTGGTTTGATTTTTCCATCTCTTCTCTTTACTTACTTATTACATATTAGTGTTAGTATTGTGTTGTGTTCATATTGGTGTTGGTTGATTTCACCTACAATTAAATCAAAGTTTTTCAAAGAGAAAGTTTTATAAACTGATTAAAAAGTGTCGGTAAACTATTCAACCCCCCCCCCTTCTAGTTTCCCACAATTGGTATGAGAGCCAGGTTAGGCAAGATTTTAAAATAAACTGTATTTTAAAACTTGAATCGATCAATGGATTTCGACAAATATCAAGAAGGGAAATCTATGCAAAGACCACCACTTTTTGAAACCGATTATTTTATTATTGGAAAACAAGATTTGAAACGTATGTGAAATCAAAAGACATTGATCTTTGGCATGTTATTACCGATGGTGACTTTAAACCTATTGAAAAAGATCCTATAACCAAAAAGGATAAAACTATTCTTTATGATCAACAAAGTGATGAACTCAAAAGAAAATTAGCGAAAAATAATGAGGCTAAAATGGTAATTTATAATGCTTTGCCGAAAAAGGAGTTTGAAAGAATTTTTATGTGTAACACGGCAAAAGAAATTTGGAAAACTTTATTGGTCACTCATCAAGGTAATAATCAAGTCAAAGAGAACAAGATTGATCTTCTTGTTCAACAATATGAACAATTTTCCATTCCGGAAGATGAAACCATAGATAGTGCTTTTACTAGATTTAATACTATTATTACTTGTCTTAAAGCTCTTGATGAAGGTTACTCTAGCAAGAATTATGTTAGGAAGTTTCTTAGGGCTCTACATCCCAATTGGAGAGCAAAGGTCACTGCCATTGAAGAATCAAAGAACTTGGCGACGTTATCACTTGATGAACTTATAGGAAACTTGAAAGTTCATGAAATGATAATCAAGAATGATTCCGATATTGTCAAAGGAAAAAGTGAAAAAGTTAGGTCTCTAGCATTAAAAGCTAAGAAAGAATCTAGTGATGAGGAAAGCTCGTGTCTCGATAGTGAAAATGAAGAGTATGCATTAGCCGTTAGAAACTTTAAGAAATTCCTTAGAAGAAGAGGTAGATCTACTAGGCAATCTCGTGACGAAAGGAAGTCATTCTCTAAGAATCAAGATGATAAGAAAGGAAAAAGCGATACAAAATGTTTTAGATGTGGAGATCCTAATCACCTTATTGGTGAATGTCCTAAACCACCATGATCAAACAATCAAAGAGCATTTGTAGGAGGTTTTTGGAGTGATAGTGGTGAAGAAGAAGAGGAGAAGCCTAATGACGAAACATGCCTCATGGCTCAAGCTTCTAACGATGTACATTCTGACTCTTCTTATTATAGTGATGATAATTCGTCAATAGATGATAATATGCTATGTGATGAATATAATAAACTATGTGAAGTAAATACTAAAATCATCACTAGGAACAAAACACTAAAAGCAACATTGCATGAATTAGACTTACAAGTCTTAGAATTAAGAGACCAACTAAAAAGACTTGAGAAAAACAAGGAAATAGATGTTAGGTGTAAGTCTTGTGTAGACCTTAAAATAGAAAATGAAAAACTTAAAGAAAACGCCATCAAAATAGTTAAGTTTGAAAAAAGAACTAAGGCACTTAACGACATACTTGAAAGTATTGAGAATAGTGGAAATGCTGGAGCAGGTTTAGGATTTGACCCAAACAAGGCATCTACTAGTGAAATTAAGCAAGTTAAATTTGTTAAAACTGGTGAATCTCATATGGCAGATGACGGCACCACTAAAGGTGGTAACGGCACCACTAAAGTTAGTGGTACCGTGGATCCGTCACCTGTCAAAGTCGGAACAGGGTCAATCTTGAAAAATAACCTAAGTCCTAAGCCAAGTCACATTGTAGTCAATAATGTTAAAATACCTGTAGCTGCCAATAAGGAAATTAAAGGATTTTATAAACCTGTGTCAACCTCCGTGGATGAATCTAGTAGACATAATACTAGATCAAAGATTCCTCCACCGAGACATACAAATGCTCCCAAATCTCGGCCTAGAACTCCTCTACCGAGAGGTAACTTTATGAGACAAAGTTATACNAAATTATCGCTACTAACAATTATTATCCGTGGAGTTGAATACTCACTGGAGACGTTGATAGTGAGAATGCGGATAATACTTAGCTACTAGGACATGATAGGTTACTCTATCACTCGGCAAGTAGGCCCGAATTCATGTTTAATGCCCACCCTTAAGTCCGTTTATAAGAAGATCTTAAATACTTCTTATATTAAAAACGGTTGAATACATCATCCGATGTATTAAAGGCATTATA
Source organism: Artemisia annua (assembly GCA_014162995.1). Lineage (NCBI taxonomy): Eukaryota > Viridiplantae > Streptophyta > Magnoliopsida > Asterales > Asteraceae > Artemisia > Artemisia annua. Next base: position 72,216 of record LBNU01004267.1, on the reverse strand, counting down.
CATTTGGGAAGTGCGCAATCCCAAGGAGTTTAGTGCAAAGATCATGATCTAGCACTAACTTTGATAGTGTGGGAGATTATGTGGATTGATAATGTACAAGTTTTGTTTGAACCCTCATAGGTTGTTTCAAATCTTCTTGGTTCATCAAGAAACAAACAACTTTTACTATCTCCACAACCGAAGCCGATTACGCAAGTACTGGAAAGGCATGAAATTAAGCACTATAAATGAGACAAGCTCTAATCTCTCGACAATACTCTCATGACGACATTTCTATGACGCGCCACGACAAGAAGACATTGACTTGACCATGTACTCGATGATTAGATGAGAGTAAGGAAAAATTCGCGGAATGAATTCAATACTTCCAGTGAAGTAATTGAATGGTCATGGGCGGTTTTCGTGAATGAGTTCGAAGGAGTTAAATGAAGAAAGCGAATTGTGGTGAGATGTCCTATATAAATAGTCATGTGTTAGTTAGGAATTGAAAGTCAATGATGTTTATGAATGAGTATCTACTCACTCCGTCGTAGTGTCTAAGGCATCATTCGTAATCAAGTCTAGCTTCTCATGTCATAAGAATTTATTAGGTATAAATTCTATTGTCGTCTCAAAAAGTCATACTAAATAAGTAAGACTTTTTCGTCAAAAACCGAAACTAAACAAAAAACTGAGTTAGCAGTGCACGGCACCACTAAAATTAGTGGTACCGTGCATCTGCTGAAGCTCGTTTTCTTTCCTTCTTTCCCTCACTATTCACATTCAAAACACAACCAAAATCCTCCCTTGTTGCCATAACCGAAAACCAAAACCATAACATCATTACACACTTGTTAATCAAGATCGAGGCACTGGAATTAAGGGTAATCATTCACTACATCATACACAACATCAATTGTAAGTCAATTGAACCTAATTTCTTTTATTTTTAATTCTAGGGTTTGTTCATAATCATAAAATTGAATTGGGGCTTTTCAAAATTGATTGAATAATTATGAAATTAGGATTAGGATTAGACAATGTAGAACAAATATAATTCCCTGAACATAGAATTTGCATTAACCCACTTATATTACTTACACTAGGTCCGAAATTTGCTATCTAAATTCAAATTAGATTAAGTGTCTTTAGTGGAATCATATCTAGAATACTTAATAATGGATTAGAAATGATTAGCACTTATGCTTGTCAATTTTAAAAATATTTTGGCGCCAAGTTGACGCATTTGCCAAACACCCCAATTCCATTATTTTTTGAAAGACTTCACACAACTAGGCTCATGAAATAAGTTTCCTTGCATTGTTGATACAAACTAAAAACGTTTTTGCATGCATACATGATCTCACAAATATGGGCCGAAATACATAACTTATATGCATTACTCGACATATTTGATTGAGCAAGAGCAAAAGTTAGGTGCGTTTGGGTAATATCATTAATATTATAGAGTCGAAATTACCGGAACTCCACACAGTTTGCATATAGGTAACACTAGAAAGGTCATAATTCATAATGCAAAATAGATAATCTTATATGTTTATATTTTCTTTTATAGGAAACAATGCCTCGTAACGATTATCAAGACACAAAACAATACATCCCTAATCTACTCGATGACCCAAATATTCCCAATGAGCAAAAAGCTAATCTTCGTAAAGTCCAACATCGATATATACACGAAGGGCGTGTAGTCGATGCTCGTTTTATTGAATTGGATGGCATTAAGGCATGCTTTCCAACAATCGGTTTTGATTGTTTATACACAATAAACGATCAAATATGTCCACACTTTGTTCTAGAGTTCTATAGTCGTGTCCGAAACATCAATGACATTAATGGTAATGTTTTCTTGGATTTCTGGATCAAAAACCAAAACATAACCCTATCCATCACCGATCTAGGTACATTCTCGATGTCCCATCCTATGGTCAATGTGCCTACACATAAGACCATTCCTTAGAGTCCCTTTACTATAGTATAAAAAGTGAAGGTCCGTATCTAACTGAACTTCCCGATATTCAATCCATTAAACGACACGTGTCAATTCATCGTGATGTCCACACATATCAAAAGCGTGATGGAACAATTGTAAATCTTGATCCTAATCGGATCTATCTTAGGGAAATTCTTCCTGATCTGAGGAGTTGGGAACTTCTCATTCATGAAAATGTCATCAGTCTTGCGGGCAACCGGGATCACGTTTCGGCATGTCTAGCCCACACACTCTTTTGTCTAAGTAACGAGGTTCCTTATAACCTAGCGTACTATATGGCAAAGAGAATGGCTGATATTCATAGTCGGTCCGATAAAGTCATGCCATATGGCATGTTACTCACTCGTCTCCATCGTTGGGTCATGGTCACATTTCCACACCTTGAAACTATCTATTTGTCTCTCGTTGATCCAATCATGAAACCTCTGGGTGGACCACAACGTCGCACAAAGCAACGTAGTGACAAAGGGTTACCATGTGGTAGTAAATCCACTTCTGATGCCACATTTTCTTCATCATCCTTTCGTCATGGATCATCATCTCGTCCCATGGATGTAGATTATGATGAAATCAATGAAGAAGGAACTTCTCGTGCCCGTACTCCCTCACCTGACACCTACTTTCGAAATCTCGATACGTCCGATTTTAGAACGACATCCGATCTCGACTACAGAAGTACTAACTTAGAAAATGTCATGAAAAGACAAACGGTGATGTATAATAGACAGGTGTCAATGAACGAACAAACCATTGGTGGATTCAAGGCGATTGGAAAGACGCTCAAAAGCTTTGGAAGGGCAATTAAGAGGTTGGGGAGATCAAGGAGATAAAAACATCATCTAAACATTATTATNACACTTTGTTCTAGAGTTCTATAGTCGTGTCCGAAACATCAATGACATTAATGGTAATGTTTTCTTGGATTTCTGGATCAAAAACCAAAACATAACCCTATCCATCACCGATCTAGGTACATTCTCGATGTCCCATCCTATGGTCAATGTGCCTACACATAAGACCATTCCTTAGAGTCCCTTTACTATAGTATAAAAAGTGAAGGTCCGTATCTAACTGAACTTCCCGATATTCAATCCATTAAACGACACGTGTCAATTCATCGTGATGTCCACACATATCAAAAGCGTGATGGAACAATTGTAAATCTTGATCCTAATCGGATCTATCTTAGGGAAATTCTTCCTGATCTGAGGAGTTGGGAACTTCTCATTCATGAAAATGTCATCAGTCTTGCGGGCAACCGGGATCACGTTTCGGCATGTCTAGCCCACACACTCTTTTGTCTAAGTAACGAGGTTCCTTATAACCTAGCGTACTATATGGCAAAGAGAATGGCTGATATTCATAGTCGGTCCGATAAAGTCATGCCATATGGCATGTTACTCACTCGTCTCCATTGTTGGGTCATGGTCACATTTCCACACCTTGAAACTATCTATTTGTCTCTCGTTGATCCAATCATGAAACCTCTGGGTGGACCACAACGTCGCACAAAGCAACGTAGTGACAAAGGGTTACCATGTGGTAGTAAATCCACTTCTGATGCCACATTTTCTTCATCATCCTTTCGTCATGGATCATCATCTCGTCCCATGGATGTAGATTATGATGAAATCAATGAAGAAGGAACTTCTCGTGCCCGTACTCCCTCACCTGACACCTACTTTCGAAATCTCGATACGTCCGATTTTAGAACGACATCCGATCTCGACTACAGAAGTACTAACTTAGAAAATGTCATGAAAAGACAAACGGTGATGTATAATAGACAGGTGTCAATGAACGAACAAACCATTGGTGGATTCAAGGCGATTGGAAAGACGCTCAAAAGCTTTGGAAGGGCAATTAAGAGGTTGGGGAGATCAAGGAGATAAAAACATCATCTAAACATTATTATTAAGCTAACTAATATAAGACATTATTAACATTGTATGCTAATATGTACTTAGGATTAGATAGTTCTAGGTGTGTTGATGAGTGCTCAAACACTCATCATTTTTGGTTAATCTGAACTGCAAAAACATTTGAAAACACTCAAAAACGAATCAAAATGCATAAAATATCCCAGGATAGTGTTTTATATGTCTCAGATGCAAAATAATTAAAAACAAATGAAAAACGAGCAAAGTTTGCATAATTGGCAGTTTCAGTCCCCTAACTTTCAAAGATTGGCAAAACTAGTCCCTGGAATTCAAAAATGTGGAGTTTTATCATTCAAGGTCCCTGAAATATTCTGAGTTGTCAAAAATGGTCCTTGAATGAATCTTTGGGCAAATGGCAGAAAAGGTCCCTAAACTTTTGGAAATTGTCAAAAATGATCCTTGGGTTTTTAAAAGTGGCAAATGGCATTTATGATCCTTGTATTATTGGAGATTGGCATGATTGGTCCTTGTGAGCAATTTGGAGAAATTACATTTTCAGTCCCTCGTGTTTGGTGGAAATGCAAAATTGGTCCTTGTT
>LBNU01004267.1:33451-49588 GCA_014162995.1 Artemisia annua | reverse complement strand
CGTCAAGCTAGACAAACGGAGGTGGATGTGAAGATTGTCCTTGATAAGCCAGAATGGATTTTTGGGATTTAAAGGGGGACGGCGTCAAGAGGCCATCACGAAACCCTAACCACGGCGAGGTGACGGCGTCACACCCCATAACGTGACGTCGTCAGTTCTATTTATCTATATATATTTTCGCAATTTTCATTCATTGTGTGGAACTTTTTAGGGAGAAACCCTAATACGAATTTTAGCAGCTTTTTCAAGTTTTTTCACCTTGAGATCTTCCATGTTACATTGAAGATTAGTTATCAATTAATCATTCAATACGTCTATGTGTTGTTTGATTCTATCTTGTTCTTGTCTTTTGTTTAACATGCTAGGCTAGGTTTTCTTTGTGTTTGCTTAGATCTAATGAAACCTAACTATTAATTATTGGTTGAATGGTGTGTTATTAATTGTATTGGATGAATGTTTATAGATGTTAGGCTTAAGAAAACTGGCTACCCTCCTATACGGTAACTTGCTTGAACGTCTTAAGAAACATGATCGGATGTGTACTACGATTATATGGTTGTATTTAATGCATGAGCGAATTCTAGTGATCCCATGTTAGGAGCTTTTAGTCGGCTCGACATAAGAGTGAAGTAGGAGCTTATAGAGTTAGGGAAGTTCGTACACACCCGCACGACTGGTATTAAGGAATGCAACCCCTCATCCACGCAATTATAACACACTAATCATCCGGTAAAAGATAGTTAGGGAGTAATAAAGTCTAAGTAAACACACTTCTCTCCATATTAGTTTTCACAACCATTTTATTTTCGTTTATTTATTTTATTTGCATTTGTAGTTATTTGGGTTAGTTGACTAGCAACTAATTCCGCCCACTCCTTCAAACCCGAGATAATTTTACATGCTTTCCTAAAAATATAAAATACAAAAAGAATCTTCCCTCACCCTTAGGCTTATTAGAGTAGTTTTTCAATCCTAACGACACTATTCCCCTAGAGAACGATCAATCCCCCGGTACTTGCCACTACACTATACTACATCGGTCAGGTACACTGCCTGGTNTTGCATTTGTAGTTATTTGGGTTAGTTGACTAGCAACTAATTCCGCCCACTCCTTCAAACCCGAGATAATTTTACATGCTTTCCTAAAAATATAAAATACAAAAAGAATCTTCCCTCACCCTTAGGCTTATTAGAGTAGTTTTTCAATCCTAACGACACTATTCCCCTAGAGAACGATCAATCCCCCGGTACTTGCCACTACACTATACTACATCGGTCAGGTACACTGCCTGGTGGGGATTGTAAGCCTTTTAAGATCCCTTGAGAGGTAAAACCTGTTCTAAGGTCGCAATACCACGCATCAAGCGTTTTTGTCTGGCACGGTACCACTAAATTTAGTGGTACCATATGACAATTAGTGGTACCGTCCCCTTATAACGGCCAAATTTCAGATTCTATAAATTCCACTTCATTTCCCCGATTTTGGCCATCCTTTCACACACTTAATTTTCTGTAGTCATATCCTCAATTATCTAAACTCTCCTTTGATCATTAGTTAGTTTTCTTTTGTTTAAAGAGTGATTCTTCCATCCAACCAAGAATCATCTACATACTTCTACTAGTCAAGAGAAGAATACAAAGTATCAAGAATACGCAAGGTGTTGGTGTCATAGAGTAGTGCACTTGCATTACAAGTTGTCTACCTGATTGTATCTTGACATACATAAAGTGTTTTAGTATTTCTTAGTTATTGTGTTGATCATTGTGATCTTGAGGATCTCTTGTGTATGTTGAGTGATTTAGTGTTGATCAAGAGTAGATTGTAAGGATTGTGTGGATCTTGTAAAGATCGTGTAGATTGTGTGAGGATCACGTGGATCTAGTGTAAAGTGTGAGGATCGTGTGGATCTAGTATAGAGTGTGAGACTCGTGTAGATCTCGAGTGAAGTAAGGATCAAGTGGATCATGGTAGATTGGTACTAGCTAAGATTAGTACTCGACATCTAGCTTAGTGTCGGAAAATAACGTAAGCGACGTTGTATGGTTTTCTCCGCCTGAAGGGAGTCTTGTTGATATAGTGCTATAACTCTCGAGTCGGATACTCGGGGAGTGGAGTAGGGCGAAGAAGAGCTTCGTGACCGAACCACTATAAATCTCGTTGTCTTGGTTTGATCTTTCCATCTCTTCTCTTTACTTACTTATTACATATTAGTGTTAGTATTGTGTTGTGTTCATATTGGTATTGGTTGATTTCACCNAAACTGTATTTTGAAACTTGAATCGATCAATGGATTTCGACAAATATCAAGAAGGGCAATCTATGCAAAGACCACCACTTTTTGAAACCGATTGTTTTATTTATTGGAAAACAAGATTCGAAACGTATGTGAAATAAAAAGACATTGATCCTTGGCATGTTATTACCGATGGTGACTTTAAACCTATTGAAAAAGATCCTATAACCAAAAAGGATAAAACTATTCCTTATGATCAACAAAGTGATGAACTCAAATGAAAATTAGCCAAAAATGATGAGGCTAAAATGATAATTTATAATGCTTTGCCGAAAAAGGAGTTTGAAAGAATTTTTATGTGTAACACGGCAAAAGAAATTTGGAAAACTTTATTGGTCACTCATCAAGGTAATAATCAAGTCAAAGATAACAAGATTGATCTTCTTGTTCAACAATATGAACAATTTTCCATTCCGGAAGATGAAACCATAGATAGTGCTTTTGCTAGATTTAATACTATTATTACTAGTCTTAAAGCTCTTGATGAAGGTTACTCTAGCAAGAATTATGTTAGGAAGTTTCTTAGGGCTCTACATCCCAAATGTAGAGCAAAGGTCACTGCCATTGAAGAATCAAACAACTTGGCGACGTTATCACTTGATGAACTTATAGGAAACTTGAAAGTTCATGAAATGATAATCAAGAATGATTCCAATATTGTCAAAGGTGTGGAAAACTAGAAGGGGAGGGGGCTTGAATAGTTTTACCGGTTTTTCGTTCAATTATCTTTTGAAACTTTCCGTTTAATCAAAGATATAAACTCAAAGACAATATATAATATGCAAGTATAAAGAAAGAAACGATCAAACCAAAACACGAGTATTTATCGTGGTTCGGCTACAAGGACTCTTTTTCCTTGCCCTACGTCTACGCCTCGAGTATCCAACTCTAGAGTTTCTTTCACTAGTCAACAAGCTCCTTTCACCGGCGGAGAAAACCTTACACGTCGCTTACACGATTACCGACACTAAGCTAGATGTCGAGTTCTTTTACAAGGGTACAACCACTCCCGTTAGTTCTTTTACAAGGGTACAACAACTCCCGTCACACTATGTATTTTAAGGCCTAAAATACTAACCGATCACAACTTGAATATACACAATCAAATGAAGTATAAACTACACGAAGTCTATACAATGTTAAGCTAACAAGTCTTGCAACGTTGTGTTGAGTACTTGTAACTTTTATATGAACTTGTGAACTTCTTTGCTACAAGAGAACTTTACACAAATGACAATGTTAATAGGTTAGATGAATGATGTATGTGTAAAATATATTAAGAAGTGATAAAGGAAAAATCTAACAAATGGCTTGGTATTTATAGCAAGACTATCAGCAGCTCTGGTGGATACGGCGGAACCCTCAGATGGGTTCCGCCCGTGTAACTCCAAGGTTCCGCCAGGTCTGACAGTAAGTTTTGCAATAAATCATTCCAAACCAACCAAAGTCACATCAACTTATTTCTAGTCAAACACATACTTGTGTAAGAAGACTTATGGTGAGTCAAACACACAATCTTTCCTTAAATGCATATTGATGTGTTTGACACAAACTTACCATAAATGGGATGTGACATTTCTATTCTAAGAAATATAAAAATGTTGTGTTTTATATAAAATGTAAATGTAGCAAATGTCTAATTATGTAAGTCTTTAAACTCAAATTATGTTTTACTAAAAACTAAAGTTTACACTTTGTCGTTAACAAAACTTAGCAAAGATCGTAAAATATAAATAATGTTTTTAGGCGATATTTGTATTAACAATCTCACCTTTTTTGTTGATGACAAAACATAAACTTTGTTTTTAAGTAACTCACAAATTTTAGTGTTAAGACTTAAAAAAATGTTATATTAAACTTGTTTTACTTAAGTGATGAAAATCATTTAAAGTTTATAAGTTTATATATCTTCTCCCCCTTTTTGTCAAAACAAAAAGAAGAGTAGCGAAGCGGAATTATTCACGTGCTCCCCCTTGGTCAATACTCCCCCTAAAAGGAGTGCCAAAATGGGAAACATGGATTTTGAACCTACAAAAAAATGGTTAGTTGGTGATAATGACATATAAACAACCTTGTAGGCACCACACTATATGAGAATATGAGCAACCACAATCATAACTCATATATAACCAACCAACAATGCAAAAAAGATAGTAGAAAAAGACAACATTCCAAGTAAAATTTGACATTATAAAAGTCAAAGACAAGAAATGAAAAATATCATCCTTCTTTTAAAAATAAAAATAAAAATTAAAAATAACCTAGAAATAAAATAAAAGAAAAAGAAAATCCAACTTCTATAAGTAGAAGTAATTCAACACTTCCTAAATGGGGCAAAAGGCCTCCAAACTTGCTCTATGATTGGTTTGGGTAGGAAAGAGCATCCAAACGCTCAAGGATGTGTTGTATAGCAAAGCGGGTTTCATCTTGAAATTGGTGAAGCAACATTTTGATATTTCACCTATTTTGAGCATTTGCTCACATTGTGAGCAAACATGGTGATGAGTGGGTGGAAACGAGTCGTTTGATGATGGTGGTGGTGGTGGGTTGTTGTTGGTTTCTTGAGTGGATGATGGGTTTTGTATGGAGTCAAGCAAGGTGGTTTGTAGCTCCATTGCTTGATGGAGGTGATTTTCGACCATTCTTTGAATTTCCTCATAAGAAGGAAAGAAAGACTCAAACGATTGGGATTGATAATGTGGTGGAGTTGGGTGATCATGGTTTTCAAAGTTAGGTTCTCCATATAGAGGACCATGGATGTCTTTGAAGATTGGATGAAACAACAATGGTTTTGGTTGTTGTGACTCTTGTTGTGGTGGTTGATTGTGGTCAAAAGGCTCATTGGGTCCCTTGGGTGATGGAGTTGGAGATGCAAGGTTTAAAAAATGTTCATTTTTGATGGGTGAGGAAAATTCATCCGAAGATGAAGAACTTAGGTTGATTGTGTGGTGTGAACAAATTGGTTTCACACTTATGCGGGCGGTTCTCCGAATGGGTCGAGATGGTTGAGAGGTGATTGTTGACTTTGTCATTGTCAAAGTTGTGGTTTAGAAGCTTAAGAGAAGGGATTATGATGGTGATGGTGTGATTTGAAGTGTTCTAAGATGGTTAAATTTATAGGGTGGAGGAGATGTTGGAAGGGATGTTTGGATTTGATGTTCAACCATACAAATATTGAGGTTTCTAATGATTTGAGTGAGTTATGAATGTTGTCAAATCAATTGGAAGTCAATCCAATGAAGGTGATGGAGTAAAAAGACAAAGATTTGCACTAAATGCTTAGTGGTCTTGTCAAATTGGTTGGGAGAATATGTTCCACGGATTGGAAGGATCCTTTGGGAGGGTTCCTTCCCTTATGGATGAAGGTTCCTTGAGTTTGTTATGGCAAATTTTGATTTTTGGCGGGAAATGGCCTCCTATTTGTTTTAGAAGCTAAGAATGATCCTAGTAATCTTAACAACTAATGTGGAATAGATTTCTATCTAAAAAGGATGGTTTGGTGTTGTGTGGAAGTTGGAATTTTGAAAATGGAACAAAAAATCTGCAGGCAACTGGCGGAAACCTACGACATCATGGGCGGAACCCTTCTGAGGGTTCCGTCCGATCCGTTGGGCCAAATCTGGGTTACCCAGAATTTTGTACTGGCAGAACCCTGTTAAAGGTTCCGCCGGTTCCGCCAGACCCAAAAAAGCATACAGTCCACCGTTTTGACCGTCGAGATGATTTTCAAATTTTCCGAAAATTCTTAAAATGAAAATTTATAACATATCTGATTAGGAAATGCAAAAAATGGACATGTAAACACGCATACCATTGGACTTTGACCGGGGGCTAGCGAATTTCACTATACTTAGTGAAATTTTTCATATTCTTAAAAATTTGACAACATGCCAAATGTTGTCGTCCTTCATCATTGTTAGTTCATACAAGTTCCAAATAGTACCAAATATCCTACCAACACACAAATACATAACACATATTGTTTAAACGACCAAATTGTTCAAATAGCACCTAGTGCCAAACACTCCTTCCCACACGCTCTCATTGACGATCCACCTTCTTCTTGAGCTTGCCAAGGAATCTCCCAAGACATTTGAACATCCCCTTCGTTTGCTTGAACTCCGCCGACTCATTAGGAATTGTTGGAAGTTGTGAAAGGTATTCAAGAGGTGGAAGCCTAGAGTTGGGTAAGCTCTCATCTTCACTCATTAAAGATGATGATGAGGAAGTAGGAGGATGAGGGCGTTTCCCTTGGGTTTTGTAAACTCTCTTATCACTAAGTGGGACAAATGTGTGTGGGATGAGAGAGTAGTCTAGGCGAAGACCTCTAGGAGTTGGAGGAATAGGAGCAATGTGCCTATAGAGGCGGGTCAAGAGCATTCCATAAGGCATAGCCGTTGTGCCTTGCACGGGAATGTCGGCCATTCTCTTGGCCATGTAGTAGGCAAGGTTGAAGGGTTGCCTAACGGACAAGGAGTAAAGCATGTAGCAAAGGCAAACATTGATATGATCCCGGTTTCCTATGGTGCTAATGACATTGGCTCTAAGGAGTTCTTCCCATTTCTTGAATTGGGGCTTGAGTTCATTGAGTTCCATACCATATGGGTCCTTGTTGACCTCATTTCCGGTACGGGTTCTCCTAGTGGTGGTGGTCCTAATGAAGAGGTGGTCACGAAGTTCATCCTTGGACACAAGAGGGGTATCATAGGGATGGATGCGGTCAATGAGTGTGTCAAGAGTTGAGAGGGTATGCTTGTCGGAGTAGATGCAAGTACCACGGTTTGGGACACCTAGGATTTGAGCAAATTCATTGAGAGTGAAGGAGTATTGATGACCACTAGCCATGAAGTTAATAGACATGCGACCATACTCATCCGTGGAGCAAGTGACGGATGCATAGAATTCTAAAATAAACCTAGGACAAATAGGCTCATCAATTTCTAAGAGACAATCAAAGTTGATGTTTGCAAGTTCCGCGGGTAGGTTTGTACTGGCTAGGAAGGATGGGTCAATGGTTCTACCCTCATGGACATATCGTTTTTCTAAGGCTTTGAAAATGTTGATTTGAGCTTCGGTAAGGCCTTTGGTTTTGTGGTGTTTGGGTAGGTACTTAATGGTGTCCTTGTGGTCGTAATGAGTCACGGGAGGCATGATGATTCCTAGAAATAAAATTTCACATTTTAGTCTTAAGTTAGCGATTATAATAATGTGGATGTTCTAGTGTGTGCCTATATGAAAACAATGTGGAGGTGCGGTTATCTTGACTCATTTTGATGCTTAAAACGTTTTATAATGCAAGTTTTGTTATAAAACAAAAGATAACCCAAACGCTCCTAGTTTAATGTAGCTTCGTTTGAATGTACCCGAAAATACATATTAGTTATGTATTCCCTTTAGAATTCAAGAGACATTATGCAAGTGATATTTTAAACATAACGTTTTTATTTTGTATTCACAATGTGAGACGAAAAAATATTTGTCCTATTTGTGAGAAATTTTTGCAAAAATTTGACATGTGGTGTTTTAGCAAACATGTTTATAACTAGTAAGAATGCAATTCCTAACTATGGGGAACATGATTAGTTTTGTTAAACACCTAATTTCATGCATGAGTTTCTCAAGTTAATGCATAACCCCAAGTTTTTGTTTTTGTGCAAAAATAGAATTCCTAGACTCAGATCAGGAGTGTAATCATGTTTAGAATACTTACAATGATGATTGATGAGCAATGTGAATGAAGGAAGGACCAAAAATTCGTAGGTGTGGATGAATGGTGAAGTGAATAGTAGCAGTTTGGAAGTGATGGTATGAGATAATGGGTGTTTGGTTTAATATAAACTAAGAAAAAAAGTTCTGCAGGTCGGCGGAACCAAAAAGAGGGTTCCGCCCGTTTTGTCGAAGGGTTCCGCCGACTCTACTGAGAACAAAAATTTTATTTATTTGTTTTGATTTTTGTGATTTTTGTCTAATGTTTAGAACTACAATGTAGGTTCCATGAGTCCTAAGCCTAACCTAAGAAGGTTAAAAGGTTCTCGTTTAAGAGGTTTTGTTAGAATGCCGGCTATGTTGTCTTCGGAAGAAACTTTCTCGATTGAGATGTTTCCTTTTTGGATGTTGTCACGAAGAAAGTGATGACGGATTTCGATATGTTTAGTTTGGGAATGTTGGACGGGATTTTTACTAAGATCTATGGCTCCTTTGTTGTCGCAAAGAATGGAGATGTCATTTAGTTGAATTCCGTAGTCGACAAGAGCTTGCTTCATCCAAAGAGCTTGTTGACATGCCTTTCCGGCCGAAACGTATTCGGCTTCCGTTGTTGAGATAGCGAGAGCCATTTGCTTCTTAGAGAACCATGAGGTGAGACAATGTCCAACAAAAGTACAAGTACCACTTGTGCTTTTTCTATCAACATAGTCACCGGCATGATCCGAGTCGGCATACACTATGGTGTCCATTCCCGTTCCTTTGGGATACCATAAACCTAAATGTGTAGTGCCCTTAATATATCTAAAAATCCTTTTAACAGCTTCAAGATGATTTGTCTTAGGATCTTCTTGAAAACGAGCACATAGACAAACACTAAACATAATGTCGGGTCTACTAGCCGTTAGGTAAAGTAGACTTCCAATCATACCTCTATATTTAGTGCTATCTACGGATTCACTTTCCTCATCCTTGGTGAGTTTTGTTTTCGTGGACATGGGCGTTTTGATTGGTTTCGAATCTTCTAGACCAAATTTCTTAAGCATGTCCTTAATGTATTTGGATTGGTTAAAGAATATATCATCTTCTAGTTGCTTGATTTGGAGTCCTAGGAAAAAATTGAGTTCTCCCATCATACTCATTTCAAAATCGTCATGCATGATTTTTGAGAAATCAACGCATAATTCTTGACAAGTTGATCCGATTATAATGTCATCAACATAGATTTGGACTATGATAATATGTGAACCTTTCTTCTTAGTGAAGAGAGTATTATCAACTAAGCCCATGGTATAATTATGGTCAACTAGGAAGGTTTTAAGTCGATCATACCATGCTTTTGGAGCTTTCTTAAGTCCGTATAAAGCCTTTTTAAGTTTGTAAACGTGATTTGGTTTTTCAAAATCGGTGAAGCCCGGTGGTTGAGAAACATATACTTCTTCATTTATAAACCCGTTTAGGAATGCACTTTTGACGTCCATTTGAAAGAGTTTAAAATTGTGTGCACATGCATATGCAAGTAAAATTCTAATAGACTCGAGCCTAGCTACCGGAGCAAACGTTTCATCGTAGTCTATGCCTTCTTGTTGATTATAACCTTGTGCTACTAGCCTAGCTTTGTTTCTAGACACTACACCATTTTCATCCATTTTATTACGAAAGACCCATTTTGGTCCAATTATTGTTTGACTCTTTGGTTGAGGAACTAATGTCCAAACATCATTCCTAACAAATTGGTTTAATTCTTCTTGCATGGCTATTACACATGACTCATCTTTTATTGCTTCATTTATATTTTTTGGTTCAATGGTTGACACGAAACAAAAGAAGTTGCTTTCATTTTGAACTTTTAATCTTAGTGTTCTTTCGTTAATGTTTCCTATGACACCATCAAATGGATGACTTTTAGATTCTTTGACAATGACAATTTCTTTGTTTAATAGTTCATCTTCCTTGTCATTACCTAAGATCTCTTGACTTTCTATTGCTTGGCTTTCAACTAAGTCATCATCTACCAAAGGTGATGTCTTAGAAGGAGGTGGACTCTCGTCAAATGAGATAATCCTTTGTGTTAAGAATAAAACATTTACTCCCAAATAATCTAAAATAACCTAGTGTAGGCTTTTTACCTTTATAAAGTTAATATGGAGTTTTGTTTAAAAATGGTCATATTAAGACACGATTTAAAATATAAGTTGATGTGTCAACGGCGTTAGACCAAAACTTTTGTGGAATATTTTGTTCATTAAGCATTGTTCTACTAATCTCTTAAAGTGTTCGGTTTTTACGTTCTACTACACCATTAGATTGAGGGGTTTGTGGAGCCGAAAAATTATGAGTTATTCCATTTTTATCACAAAAGTCTCCAAATTGAAATTCATTATCAAATTCACGACCATAATCCGCAATGCAAGTTCCTACTTGATTTTGAATTTTCTTACTTAGAATTTCAAATTGATTAAAAGCTTCGTTTTTACTTTTCAAAAATTTTTTGTCCAAGTATATCTTGAATAATCATCTACTATTACTAAAGTATAGAAGTTACCTCCATAACTTTGTATAGCGGATGGACCGAACAAATCCATATGCAAAAGTTCTAGACACCTAGNTCACAAAAGTCTCCAAATTGAAATTCATTATCAAATTCACGACCATAATCCGCAATGCAAGTTCCTACTTGATTTTGAATTTTCTTACTTAGAATTTCAAATTGATTAAAAGCTTCGTTTTTACTTTTCAAAAATTTTTTGTCCAAGTATATCTTGAATAATCATCTACTATTACTAAAGTATAGAAGTTACCTCCATAACTTTGTATAGCGGATGGACCGAACAAATCCATATGCAAAAGTTCTAGACACCTAGATGTAGAAACCAAGTTTTTAGCCTTATGGCTACTATGGACTTTTTTACCGACTTTGCAAGCGTCACAAAAGTGTTGGTCATATTTCAACTTAGGTAGGTTTTGAACTAGGTCTTTGGAGGAGAGGTTTTGTATAAGTCTCATGTTAGCGTGTCCTAAACGTCTATGCCATAAAGTTGAAGATTCATCTAATGAAGTAAGACAAAGTTTGTCTCTAGATGTTTGATCCATCTTCATGACATACACGTTGTTCTTAAGAACACCTTTGGCTATGGTTATGCCATCTTTAAGTATTTTACTTCCATTTTCACTAAAAAGGACGTTATACTTATTACAGCAAAGTTGACTAATACTAAGGAGATTAAAACCTAAGTTATCAACATGAGCTATATCATCTATAAAAAGAGAGTCATGAGAGATTGTACCTTTTCTGATGATTTTGCTCTTAGTTTTACTACCAAACGTAACATTACCTCCATCACATTTGTGATATGTTGAGAAGAGGCTTTTGTTACCCGTCATGTGCCTTGAACAGCCGCTATCTTTAATCCATTCATCCGGTTCCAAACATACTTTGAGGCACACCTATTTTATGAAAAACACTCAAGCATTTGGTCCCCAATTTCTCATGGGTCCATTTTGGTTAAACATACCATTAACTTGATCCAAGTATGAAAATAGAACATAAGGGTTCCATGACATGTAATTTGGAGTTTGGTAATGTCCAGGAGTGTTTTGGTTCCGCACATGTTGGTAGTTTGGTCGTGTGTTGTAGTTAGTCTTTGGAAATGGGCGTTTGGGAATAGGAGTCTTAGGTCTCGGTTGAGTAGTTTTAGTTCTAAATTCGTTTTTACTAAGTCCTACTCCAGTTTTAACAGCAGGTTTTGTTTCGTTTTTATATGTGACTTTAACAAATTTTGAACGTTCCAACGTGGAAGCTGTCATTGCTGCTGCAGACCCGGCGGAACCTTTGGGTTCAACGGGCGGAACCCTATTTTGGGTTCCGTCTGTTCCGCGGGCTGCTGTAGCAGTTTTGTTAGTTTCTTGTGCTTTCTTTTCTTGTTTCGTTTGACTCTTCGAAGTTTCTAGTTTCATGAAACCTAGTCATGTTTTATCGAATGGTGACTTTTGAAGTTTCATAATTTCATCTTTACAAAAGCTTGTTGAGACTTGCTTTTGGGTGGTTTTGGACATTCTCCTATGAGATGACTTGTGTCTCCACACCTAAAGCATTTCCTTTCAACCTTTCCTTTCTTATCATCACAATCTTTTCGGAAGGTTTTCTTGTCATCTTTAGGTTGCCTCGTCTATGAAAGAACTTCTTGAAGTCTCTAACGGCCATGGCATATTCTTCATCATCACTATCCGAAATAGATTCTTCATCATCACTTGATTGGACTCTAGCTTTCAAGGCAATGGACTTAACCTTTTATTACTTGCCTTTAACTATTTTCGAATCTTTTTCCATTACCAGTTCATGAACTTTGAGGTTTCCAATTAGCTCGTCAAGTGACATGCTTGAAAGATCCTTGGATTCTTCAATTGCCGTCACTTTTACTCTCCACTTCGGATGGAGTGCTCTAAGGAATTTCCTAACAAAATTCTTGCTACAAAAAGATTCATCAAGTGCTTTAAGTGAAGTAATAATAGTGTTAAACCTAGCAAATGCACTATCAATAATCTCATCTTCGGGAATAACAAATTGTTCATATTGTTGAACAAGAAGATCAATTTTGTTATCCTTAACTTGTGAGTTTCCTTGATGAGTGACTATTAAAGATTGCCAAATTTCTTTTGGCGGTTTTACACATAAAGACTCTTTCATATTCTTTCTTAGGCAAAGTATTGTAAAGCATCATTTTAGCTTCATTATTTTTAGCAATCAATTTCTTTTGATCTTCATCTTTACTATTCGTAGCTACATTATCACCATCAATAATTATATACCATAAATCTATATCTTTAGATTTCACGTAAGTTTCAAATCGGTTTTTCCAATATATAAAACCATTTGCTTCAAAAAGTGGTGGTCTTTGCATAGATTGCCCTTCTTTGTAATTTTCAAAATCCATGGATCGTTTCAAGTTTTAAAACACAATATATTTTAAAAGCTTGAGTAACGTAGCTCTTGATGCCAATTGTGGAAAACTAGAAGGGGGGTTGAATAGTTTTACCGGTTTTTCGTTTAATTATCTTTTGAAACTTTCCGTTTAATCAAAGATATAAACTCAAAGACAATATATAATATGCAAGTATAAAGAAAGAAACGATCAAACCACAACACGAGTATTTATCGTGGTTCGGCTACAAGGACTCTTTTTCCTTGCCCTACGTCCACGCCCCGAGTATCCAACTCGAGAGTTTCTTTCACTAGTCAACAAGCTCCTTTCACCGGCGGAGAAAACCTTACACGTCGCTTACACGATTACCGACACTAAGCTAGATGTCGAGTTCTTTTACAAGGGTACAACCACTCCCGTTAGTTCTTTTACAAGGGTACAACAACTCCCGTCACACTATGTATTTTAAGGCCTAAAATACTAACCGATCACAACTTGAATATACACAATCAAATGAAGTATAAACTACACGAAGTCTATACAATGTTAAGCTAACAAGTCTTGCAACGTTGTGTTGAGTACTTGTAACTTTTATATGAACTTGTGAACTTCTTTGCTACAAGAGAACTTCACACAAATGACAATGTTAATAGGTTAGATGAATGATGTATGTGTAAAATATATTGAGAAGTGATAAAGGAAAAATCTAACAAATGGCTTGGTATTTATACTAAGACTTTCAGCAGCTCTGGCGGATACGGCGGAACCCTCAGATGGGTTCCGCCCGTGTACCTCCAAGGTTCCGCCAGGTCTGACAGTAAGTTTTGCAATAAATCATTCCAAATCAACCAAAGTCACATCAACTTATTTCTAGTCAAACACATACTTGTGTAAGAAGACTTATGGTGAGTCAAACACACAATCTTTCCTTAAATGCATATTGATGTTTTTGACACAAACTTACCATAAATGGGATGTGACGTTTCTATTCTAAGAAATATAAAAATGTTGTGTTTTATATGAAATGTAAATGTAGCAAATGTCTAATTATGTAAGTCTTTAAACTCAAATTATGTTTTACTAAAAACTAAAGTTTACACTTTGTCGTTAACAAAACTTAACAAAGATCGTAAAATATAAATAACATTTTTAGGCGATATTTGTATTAACAAAAGGCAAAAGTGAAAAAGTTATGTCTCTTGCATTAAAAGCTAAGAAAGAATCTAGTGATGAGGAAAGCTCGTGTCTCGATAGTGAAAATGAAGAGTATGCATTAGCCGTTAGAAACTTTAAGAAGTTCCTTAGAAGAAGAGGTAGATCTACTAGGCAATCTCGTGACGAAAGGAAGTCATTCTCTAA
This sequence comes from Artemisia annua, assembly GCA_014162995.1. Taxonomy (NCBI): domain Eukaryota; kingdom Viridiplantae; phylum Streptophyta; class Magnoliopsida; order Asterales; family Asteraceae; genus Artemisia; species Artemisia annua. The sequence continues at coordinate 35,310 of LBNU01004267.1, read as the reverse complement.
GAATCAAGATGATAAGAAAGGAAAGAGCGATAGAAAATGTTTTAGATGTGGAGATCCTAATCACCTTATTGGTTAATGTCCTAAACCACCAAGATCAAACAACCAAAGAGCATTTGTAGGAGGTTCTTGCAGTGATAGTGGTGAAGAAGAAGAGGAGAAGCCTAATGACGAAACATGCCTCATGGCTCAAGCTTCTAGCGAGGTACAATCTGGAGCTACCCACGGTGATGAACTTGGTCGAATAAATCGTTTATCCATAAGTTCTTGCAATTGGTTGGATAACTCTTGCATTTCTGAAGGAGCTAAGCGATATGGTGCTCGAGAAACTGGTGCGGCACCTAGCATCAATTCGATTTGGAACTCCACCTGTCGAGGTGGTGGGATTCTGGGTAAGTCTTCGGGAAAGATTTTAGGATAATCACATACAATAGATACATCTTTGAGTTGTTTCTCCTCTGTCTTTTTCTCTGTTATATGGGCTGAGAAGATATACCATCCCTTCCTGATGTACTTTTGAGTTTTAATGCAAGAAATGATGTTTAGGCAAGTTCCACTTCGATCTCCTTGGATAACCAAGGTTTCATTATCAATAGGAATATGTACAACTTTCTCGCCACAGATGATGTTCACATTGTGTTGCGATAACCATTCCATACCAATTATAACGTTGAAGCTTCCGAGTTCTATTCGCATGAGGTCAATTTTGAATGAATGATTTAAAACGTTTGGTGTACAGTTTTGAAGCAAAGTGTTGGTGTTTACAAATTTGCCATTTGCTAACTCAGTGGTAAATGCGGTGTCTAATGTAGTGGGTGCAATATCAAGTAAAGATGCAAATGCAATAGATACAAAACTTTTGTCGACCCCCTTATCAAATAAGATTTTAGCATTATGGTTATTGAATAAAAACGTACCCGCAACCATGTTCGGATCTTGCTGTGCATCTTTATCACCCAGAACATAAACCTTACTACGAGCTCCGCTTTCTTGTTGGCCATTGTTTTGGAGGCATTGTCTATTGAAGTTTCCACGTTCTCCATACCCGAAATAAGTCACTACCGGTTGAGTGTTGGTACCAGTAGCAGGTCCCTTGTTTGATGGCCTAACTTTTGACAGTTCAAACATTTTGTATTACAAGGACATGTATGATGTAGTTTACATCGGTTGCATAAAGGTGCGTTTCCTTGATAACCCCTTCCTTCAGTTGGGGTAACAGTAGTAGCAGCAGTATCTCTGACATTTTCTTGTCTACGATTTTGCTAGTTGTGGTGGTTGGTATTTCGGTTTTGGTTATTGTTGTTATCACCCCCTCCGATTATCATTCCATTTCCTTTTTGTTTTCGTTGTTTTTTATTGAAAAGGTTGTTGTTGTTATGGTTGTTGTTGGGATTGTTGTTGTTTTTGTTGCGCTTGTGGTTATTGTCATGTACCAGTATAGTTCTTGCTCTAACCGCTTGATCCATTAGTTTGCGGGCCATTTCCATTGTCGCGCCTATTGTGGTTGGATTGAAAGAAGTTACGTTTCCTTGGACAGGTTGTTGGAGTCCCCATATGTACCTCTCCAATAGTTTATCCATGGGTGGAACCATTGTTGGGCATAAGATTGCCAATTCATTGAATCGGTGATTGTATGTGGTGATATCCGAACCCTTAACAATAATCTTCTTTGTCATCTATGTCTGACCAAGTCCGAGATGGTTCGGCATTTTGATTTGGGTCCATTATGAATGAAGAAGGTTTTTTTTTCTTAAAGAGGAAGTATAAAGAGTTGAGAATTATAGTGGATGTATGAAAAAAAATTTGTGTTTAGTTGGTATTTATAATGGTGGGTAAATGATTTTGATTTTTTTTTTTTTTTT
>LBNU01004267.1:0-28931 GCA_014162995.1 Artemisia annua | reverse complement strand
TGACAAAGATGTTCATGTTAGTCTCCAACTCAATCTTATGGAGCATATTTGGCGTAACCGTGAGGATTTTGAGGAAGAAGATGACGACTAGTTTTACTTATTTACTTATCGTATTGTTCAATTCGTATTTTAATTCGTACCCTTTTTTTTATTTTATTTATTTATTTTTTATTTTTTTGTAATGTTTTTATTTCGTAATGTAATGTTTAAGTTTTATTAATAAAATGTTTGAATGTTTAATAAATGAGTTTGTTGAGGGTAGAATTTGTAAATTTGTAAAAAGTGGTTTTATTTGGTGTTATGATTTCATGGTGTGGTGTTATGTTATTTGGTGCTGAGATGATGTGGCGCTGAGGTGGCATAGTGTTAACACCCCAATGGTGTTATGACTCCCCATACTCTTATGACAAGAACATGAATTAGAGAGTTCGGAAGTAAACTAGCTACTACTATTAAAAACTAAGTGGAGAACTTAATTTGATGGATGACCAAGACGAAGGTGCCACTCTGACAATAGATGGCTTGATGGTTACGTGATTTAAAGATTAATTGACGATCATAGTGCACGTTATTGAAATTTCTTCGCTGAAGTAGTGACGCCTCGGTGCGAAAGAAAACACAAAATTTACATCTTTTGTGTTTTTGACAAATAAATCCCGGATGGGTCAAAATCAGACAATAAATTGACTGGTAAAACGCTCAAAGATAAAGAGACATTTGACATTATATATTTATATTTTGACTCATACGATATCCCACATTAGCCCAACTCCACCATCATGCACCAATTCCACCAGCAGAAAGGCACTAACCTATTAGCCAACCACCATCAACATTTTATATTTTACTCAAAACGGATCTCTGTATACTTATCAACAACACAAGAGAACCAAAACCATGTCAAGAATGTAAACCAAACACAACAGCTGTGTTTAAAACACTAAAGGAATGGATATCAAAACCAGTTAACAATAGCCCATAGAAGTTAATATTAGTCAGTTGCCCTAAGACGTTGTCATATACACTACATAGTAAGAATCATGATTAAAATATCAACAAACATCCTAGTCAAGCTAGAAAACGGAGGATTGTAGCAGCTACTGTACAAAATAAATATTTTCACCATAATATATATTATAAAGAAAGTAAAATAAACCTAACACTACAAAAAAAAAATGAGATATAGTGACCAGAATTTAATGACGACTTATATATTTCGTCACTAATTTGTGATGATATAGAATTGTCGTCACTATATGTCTTCACTTGCATATATAGTCATGAAACTTTCGTCACTCATCTAGTCACGAAAAAGTTTGTCACTAAGTTAGACATTAAAAAGACCATACAGTAAACGACAAAAAAATTTGTCACTTTGTTTTAGATATTTTATAACTTAATCACAAAACTATTCGTCACTTCCTTGAGTAAATACATGCTCTTTTTGTTATCTAGCTCTTAGAAAGTACAGGGACTTAAATTGACAAATGCTTAAACGTTTTAAAAACAATACAAACGCGCATTCCTGTCCATATTTCTTCACTCCAGTTTCACACACAAACACACCATGAAACACACACTAGCACCATACGAATCATTTTCTCCCAACTTCACACACTAAAAACACACACTAGCACCATTCCGCCATGGATAACATCTGCTGAATCTCATTTTTCACTATTTTTCCCCAATTATTACGCACTAATTTTGTCTAATTATCGAGATTTGATGTTACTTACTCGAAACACACACTAGCACCATTTCGCCATGGATAACATCTGTTGTAAATTCGTTGAATAATGAAGCTTATTTGACCTAATTTTGATTGTTGATTTGATTGCTTATTCGAGTTAATGAAGCTTAGNAGACTTCTCTTTGTTTGAATAGGAATGTTGCACTGAGGCATACAACAGTGTCCATTTTTAGGATAAGTGCACTTTGTTGATGAAAATCATTTTTGCGTAGCAATTTCCTTTCTTTGAAAACCTGAGTTGTGCACTGTAAGGTGTACACAAGTCATTTTGTGAAAACGAGTTTTTGTTTGAAATCTTTTCATTTGTTTATACTCGAACATTTTGAAAATGATTTCTTCTTTGAAAATACGAGTCTTGATCTGAAATGATCAAAAGTCATCATTTAAGCCCGGGTTTCGTACTGAAGTATACGAAAGCCATATTTTTGAGAAAAAAATGAGAAACGACATGTTCTAGAAAACATTTTAGTGAACTCTCGCTCAAGCATGTGTACATATCCGTGTCATTTTTGAGTGACATTTCTAGAAACGTACATAATATTGATTATACGAGAGACATGTCGTGAGAAGAATATTTTTGGATTTTTGATTTTATATTGTTTTTGGATTTTTGAAAATTTTCTATTTTTGTATTTTTTAATAATATATATTATAAAGAAAGTATAATAAACCTAACTATAAGTAGTTGATAAAGATAATTTGTCATCCATTTCATACACTATGATTGCGTTAATATTTAAATTCTCTAGTGATTCAAGCTGATGATGATAAATTAATATCCAAACAATACACAAAATAATGGTAAAATTACAATCAAAAGTTGATTTGTGATCTGAAAGCCTATATGCAAGGGGATTTGTAAATGAATAGAGGGTTCAAGATTAGATTGTGGATTGATTGTTCACATTCAAACGGTGTTCTTGATAGTATCTACCTAGAATGATTAGCAAGTTTGAGATTAAACCGTACCAGTAGGATGTACATGAGGATACGATGATGCAATGATAAAACTAGTTGAGTGAATTGGAATGGTATTATTATTATTAGAAAAATAAAGTCACATTACATTGCAGTGGATCAGTATGATGAAGCACTGATCAATATAAAGAAGCGGTGAATTTCTTTTAGACGACAAACAATGGTAAATGCTAGAAATATATGTGTGAACAACGGCTTTATGAATCAATAGTTCAGTTCACTACACATGGTCAGAGTTTTCTTCTCTTTTTTTTATCGAAAGACATGACAATATATTGATTGAGATATAAATTGAAAATAAATTTGAGTAAGGCAAAAAGTCTTATACCATGATTGATAAGAAAGCTACACTAACTGAAACCAGGCTTTTAAAAACGAAATACACTTGAATCAACTTTGCTTCAACTAGAATCTTTCATTTCTAATTTTTCCTTGCTCTTGACATGAATATTTGATTTGCTTCCTGTTGATGCATAATCTGGCGCGGGCTGATTCAACGACTCTCCCTGGGCCGTTAGTCGTCTTCTTGAGCCCTGAGTAGACATGTCAACAAAGAGAACCCGTTAGGAGTGGACCCGAGGCCGTAGCCCCGGGATCCACCTCCGACGATCAAGTTAGAATCTATGCGATATGGCATATAAGTGTTAGGTTTAGAGTAACCTGTTCGGTCGTAGTCAATAAGGAGATTCCAGCCATGTATTTATAGGGCATGGATTAGGGTTAGGCGTAGAGTGGGCCGCTGTCTGCCGGGCCTGGCCCAGTCCGGACCATACATCCACAAGCCCCCCAAGTCTAGTGTGACATAGTGCGTGGCTATGTTATGCTAGACTTAAGTTTTGTTCATGGCCGCGTAGGCTCAATCAACCATGACGGCATGGCCCATGTGTGTGCATCTCAGGTGTGCACATGGGACGGATCATACTGCGCAGCCCACATGCGACAGTGCACACTGGGTTGCGATTGTGATTGTCTCACAATGGTGAAGGTGGATTCCGCATGCTGCATCCTGGGTAAGGGCGTACCTTTTGTACCAGTAGCGATGCAACATGGCGCGACAGAAGACGTGCTTCTGTGGCAGGAGTGCGCGTTGTCCGCGACAAAAGTGCGCGCGGTGCGCGACAAAAGTGCGTGTTGTCCGCGACAAAAGATGCGCGTTGTGCGCGTCAAAAGTGCGCGCTGTGCGCGAACATTACATCCACCTTTACAAGCGACAGAGGACGTCTCCCCTGCGGTAAGGTGGTGCGAATATTTAAATCCGTCTTTGTACCGGGCTTGCAATACCTCTTACGTACGATCTGCTTCCAAGTATTCCTGCGTGACGCGTACGGAAATAGTAGTAGGATATACCCTGGTAGCCCCCCAAGTTTGATGGTGCTACTCATGTAGGAGCATTAAACTTAGTTATTCAAATCCTGAAAAACACTTAATGCAAATATTAAAAGTATATGCTGCGAATCGCAACATATAAAACTCACTGAAGTAAAAAAATTAGCGCGAAGCAATATATAGCACATAGCATATATAATTAACACATAAAAGAAGTAGCAGTGCAAATTACACCTATCGTGAGGTTTTACAAACTACATAAAAGAAGTAGCACGTAGCTAACCTGTGAACTTAGTGCGCTCATGGCGATTGATTGTTCTTTTTCTTTTTTATAATAAAAACAATGGTGCGGATGGATGTACCGTGACCGCGACTAATAGTTTTTTTTCGCACGCACAGACGCAGATAGATGTATCGTGACCGCATAGACTCTAACGTTTGTGAATGATCGCAGTTGACCACGGCTTTTGTCTGCGTGCGCTCATGGCGATTGACTAGCATCGTGGTGCCTGTATGTAACAGTGCGCTCATGGCGCCAATCTGCGAAGATGTCTGAACGCATGGCCTAACGTGGGTAGATTTATCGTGACTGCGTTGTTCGCGGCTAAAAGATAAAGTAGGTCTGATCGTGCGGACTTAGTGCGGCTATAGGTAAAATCGTGTTTACCAAGTTTAAAAAGATTTACATAAAATCTTCTGAATATTTAAAAGATATTGCGAATATTACGAGATTTACTTGCGTCGAAGTAAATATGTTTTAATACAATATTGTTATGAATATTACGAATAAAACGAACAGAAGGCGTGCGCCTGCATATTGTATTATGTTTTAATACAATATTGTTATTGCCTTTTTGTAGCACTTGTCGAATTTAAGTATTCGCACAATACAAAGTTTTAAAGTTACCGGATAGTTATATAGATGCAACGTGTAGTTGCATATCGATGGTTGCTTTCCAGCGATGTGAGAGCACGGAACTTGTCGTAGCCAGGTCCCACGGATGGCGCCACTTGTTGATGCATAATCTGGCGCGGGCTGATTCAACGACTCTCCCTGGGCCGTTAGTCGTCTTCTCGAGCCCTGAGTAGACCTGTCAACAAAGAGAACCCGTTAGGAGTGGACCCGAGGCCGTAGCCCCGGGATCCACCTCCGACGGTCAAGTTAGAATCTATGCGATATGGCATATAAGTGTTAGGTTTAGAGTAACCTGTTCGGTCGTAGTCAATAAGGAGATTCCAGCCATGTATTTATATGGCATGGATTAGGGTTAGGCGTAGAGTGGGCCGCTGTCTGCCGGACCTGGCCCATTCCTGGCCCAGTCTGAACCATACGTCCACACTTCCTCTTGCTCTTGAACTTGAAATTCTAATGATGCTTGCTTTTGAACATAAACCTTAATGGTATTTGGACTTCTGAAAACACGTTAAAATACAAAATACTAAACCTTCTAAAAATCAAAACACACTAACGTTGCATGAGCCGCCCCTGCATGACACTCATCATGAATCAAAGCACACTCAAAACAGAGGCATTGATTTCCCTTGAATGTGTTACTCCAATGTGCTAACTGCTAAGAGCTGATCAATCAGGAAATAAAAAGGACTATGACACATTTCTCTTTTGGTAATCATTTAATGCTTTGTAATCAATCTTTCATCAAATAAGGTCGGATGGTTCTTTTCTCTTTTTTTCCTCTCACTTCATCACCCTAGTATATAAAAATTTCATCAAAAAGTCTTGTGACTGCTAATCCTCTACATTTTGTCTGTAAGCTCTTTGAGACCTCATTCAGTATGCAATTTTATCAAAGAAATATAATATACCGATATCTTTTATATAATAAAACAAAACCCTTAGTGGGTACTTTCGTATTTCGAAAAAAAGAATATTTCTTTATTAAGTAATAACTCAATTATTTTAAATTTTTTTAAGATGTAAAAAAAAGAATAAAGTGTCAATATTTCCAGATTTGGCCAAAAAATTTATAAAAATTCGTTTTATTAGTTAGATCATAAAAATATTTAAAATACACATGTACTTCCTAGCAAATGTTTTATAGCTTTGGATCAAAGTGATAATTTAAGAAAGAAAAAAAAAAGCGCGATCCTCCTCCATCTCTCATTCATCCTGAAAAAAAAGCCCTACTCCAAATTCTCTCTCTTCTACATCAACATCAACCAATTCAACATCCCCAGTGGTGAAAAAACATATATTGTTCTATAAAATTGAAATCCCAATAGCCCTTGAAAACCAAGAGATAATGGATTTGGTCGAACCATTGACTTCTCTACCCTCTTCGTTCACATAGGAGCACTTCAAGTTTCAGGTTTATAATATCAAGCAACAACCTTTTTGATAATAATATGCTACTACTGTCGTCAAATCAAGTTGGTATAAGATGCATCCTGAAAGCGATAATACTTAAATTTTGCACTATTTTTTTCTTTATGTAACATGTGTTCAAGTGTTCTTAATGTCGTTTTGTTGCAGGTCATTCACCGAGAAAGTCGAATCTCAGAAACAAGATCCAAATGAAGTGAAAGTGAAAGTAGAAGCTCCAGCACTGTTTATAATGGGTGAAAAAGACTACGCTTTTAAGTTTCCTGGAATAGAGTAATATTTGAAGACTGGGGAGGTCAAGAAATATGTGCCTAACCTGGAAATCATATACTTGCTTGAAGGTTCTCATTTTGTTCACGAACAATCCCTGATGAGGTGAATCAACTCCTACTCGATTTTCTCAATCACAACAAATGTTATTGCTTCTGCTTTCTCTCGGGTCATCCAACGATGTTTAATTTGAATCCGATATTTGTGGTTATGGCCTGAGTTAATGAGTCACCTTAAAGGAAAAATGTATCCCTAGACACGCGACAAAAGTTTTAGTCTTAGTCCTACGTATGTATGTATGATATGTGTTATGTGCGCAGTATGCAAATAAGAATTTATACTGAGCAATCCCAAACAACCCTTAAGTTGTGATTGTACACTTGAGCATTAAATGTATACCTTATGATGGACGCATCTCAGTTTTTCAGAATTGCTGAATCCAATTATCGTCCAATTGCCTCATTCATCATCTAGGTGGTCTCATAATTAGGAGGTCGTAAGGTCTTGACTCATCCAGGTATCTATAGAGTGACTTTGAAGAGTGTCATTTGTGTGACCCAATATCATAAATATGTTACAAGGTGTTTGGGAATGCTTATTAAAAGATTTTATGTTTATAAGTATAAACAGATAAGAAGCTTCTAAGCAGATAAGCTATTAAGCATGCATCTCCCCATTCAATAGGCTAAGCAGCTAGCACCTTGCCGGTCTTGGTTTTGTCTCAGCTGTTAAATAACCAATCTCAAACAGCACCTTTAGAGTAATAACATCAGCATTTCCTAATTATTACTAGAAAAAGTACGACACTATAAACCTGTGCTCATTGATACGGAGTAATAAATTTTGCACGCATGATGGTCAGACATCTTATGGCGCACAACTTAATTGATTATCTTATTATTGGAACTTCAAATTTTGATAGTCCTTTTTTGTTTTTTTTGGAAAATCAGAATTTGCCAAACGTTCAAACAAGTATTGGATTGGCAACTAACTACCTCAAAATGTATACATTACAAGTTTATATTATGTGTCTTAAGTTGAATTTGAATTCACGACCGTTTAGTTAAAACTTTTCACACAACATGTGGTACATCGTGACATGAGCTCATTGAGTTTAGTTTTGACTTTTATTAGCATGCTAAACATACATTTACTTAATAAAACAAATACCGTGTATATATCTTTTTGTAAATTTTAAAAAATAACATGCTACTTCCAATATTTAAAAATTATGAGTTTGTTCAAAGGTGCTTGGAAACTTAGGTAGATTGTGAAGATTTCATATTTTTAATTCAACAAATAAAACCATTTAGGACACATTAAGCTCTTTGTTTTTTTAATCAATAACAATACATGATTGAAAAAAATAGAAAAAACCCCGCGCGTGCGCGGGTATTATAACTAGTGTTAAAAATATCATATAGAAATTAAAGCGACTCTATGTTAAAAGAATTTTTTTTTCTTTTTTTTTTATTTTTTTTTTTAAGTATTCTGTATTCACAGAGATAAGTTGATGTACAAAAAGTTTCATGACTCAACTTTTTCAAATAATATCTAACCTTCTTGGATATATTTGTTTCTTTATGGAACAGACAATTATTTGATATAAAATTGATCGAATTACACATCATTTAATTTTGATATTGTTTATCATGACAAAAACTTTATATATATATATAAAGTTACAAAGATTTGATACAAAAGCTAAGGTATTTTACTTACGTACTTACTATATTTATGTGTCGTGACAAGAAAAGTAATACATAGTTTTCTAGTTTAAAGTTGTTGATGACTTCAATATAGTTGTTGAAGTATATATTAAGTTGCCACTGATTTAGGTAACGTTATTAGATTATGGCATTAAGTTGCAAGTATTTGATGCGAAAGGTTATGTGCGTTAGTTACAAAATGTTAAATCATTTGGAGTGTTGGTTGTTAAAATATAAAGTTGCTAGTGATTCATTAGTTATAAACATAAATAAGACGATGTTTATCGATGGCTCGGCAACCCAATATATCATAAATATTTTAATAAAAACCTCCCGATCTTCCCATCAACCAGGTCGCACGACAATCTAGATTGACAACCTTCAATCTGACACATGTCAACTAATGAATGGCTATTTGTTTTCTGTTTCTTTTTTCTTTTTAATACTTATTATTTTATAAAAGAATAGATTGTTTGTATGTATTAGTTGGGTTCGGTTATAGATTGGTTGTATGTATTGATTGTGTAGGTGGATGAAAAAAATAATATTTTAATAAAAGAAGGGTTATGATAAATTGTTTATATACATAGGTGGTGTTTGTTTTTTAAGAGGATCTGAATCTGAATGTGAACCGTACATCTGAATCTGAATCTGAGGCGTAAATGTCTGAATCTGACCGCTTCTAAACGGGGAAAAAAACTCATGTTTGAACCGCACATTTGCTTGCTTGTACTNACAAGAGGCATTCAGACACCCCTCTCAAGTCTAGACCATTAAGATCTTACTGCCTTTGAACGCGTCTGAACGGAAAAAAAGAACAAACGGTCTGAACGACCAAAATGTCTGACCGCGTCTGAACGGTTCAGATTAAGAGGTTGTTAAGAGCCTCTTAATGAAAAACAAACACCACCATAGTCTAATACAATAGTCATGTTTCCTCTTGTGCTTAATTGTGTGTGGTGTATTGGTGTATAATAGCTATTCTTCGAACAAATTAAACTGTTTCCTTAAAATTTCATAAACTTTGGCATGTCACTAACTTTCTCACAAATTATACACCACAACTATCTCACATGTTCTCAGCAGGTCTTAAACTCACAACAATTTGATTAGAGAGCTTCTCACACAACAAGATGTACCAATGAGACACAAGCTCTTTAGTAAGGATTTTGCATTTGTTCATTGTATAGTAGCATGGGATGAAGAGTTTGAATCAGTAGATAGCAGTGACGCAAAAATGTGTTGCGATGGTTGGACAAGGTGTTGAGGGTGAGTGGTTTGTGGTGTATGGGTCATTTGTATAGTTAATAGGAGATGTAGGTGTTGGAATTAATGACTTGATTAATTAGAATAATGTGTAATACAATATAGGGGTTTTGCTAACGGTTAAAGATATGTAATTTATTACATAGTCTTGAATGCATAATTATGATTTGTTGGCAGTTTCGAAGAAAACACAATCCACTAAAAACATGGAAGCACAACGAATAATTGATTGTGCTTGAATGATTCAAATTCTTATAATAAATTGTAGTAGAAATAACCTTGTTAACCACATCTCTTATAGTTATCATCTACAAAAACCCATTATTATTTTTGGTAACTTAATATTATTCTTATTGCAAATTTTTGGATAATTTCTTAAAACAAATTGACTTCTAATAAAAACTACAAATAAAGATTCCAAAAGTTAGTGGAGCATAGCCGCCACAAAAGAAAAACAATATACAAACCCTAGACACCCTACCAACTTATCTATAAAATCCCTAGACACCCCACTCTCTTTTACTATTCCTTTCTTTAAATGACAACCTCCGCTGCCAAAAAATCAACTTGCTATGGTTGTGGCTCTTTAAGAGTCACATGCCCTCAAGGTTGTGAGTTCAAGTGTTTGTTCAACCCGAAAGCCCTTTCAAAAACTGATTTCATGATGTTGAAAGATAACATGGATGTGCTCAAGGTTAATGACACTTTGTTTGTCATTTAATCTGAAACCAAAAAGAAAAGGCTAATTGGATCCCTTCTCTATGAGATCCGCAACCCTCAACAATATCTTGTTGCACGTTCAGAGTTGAAGCACCAAATGGAGATATTGTTGGTACATCATTTGGTGCCTCAACTTCGAACCTCCATTTGGTACTTCAACTCTAAACCTCCAGCAGGATATTGTTGGCGGTTGTGGATCTCATATAGAACTGATCCAATGAACTTTATCTTTTCGGTTTTAGATTCCACGACAAATAAAGTGTCATGAACCTTGAGCACATTAAGCTTGAGCCGCCCGTGCATGACTCATCATGAATCAATGCACACTCAAAATAGAGGCATTGATTTCCCTTGAATATGTTACTCTAGTGTGCTAACTGGTAAGAGTTAAGAGTTGATCAATCAGGAAATGAAATGGACTATGGCACATTTCGTTTTTTGAAATCATCTAATGCTTTGTAATCAATATTTCATCAAATAAGGTCCTGATGATTATTTTCTCTTTTTGTCCTCTCACTTCATCAGCCCTAGTATATACAAAGTTCATCAAAAAAAAGCCTTGTGACTGCTAATCCCCTATATTTTGTGTATAACCTCTTTGAGACCTAATTCAATATGCAATTTTATATAAGAAATTATAATATGCCAATAAGTTAAAAAGATCATATAGAAATTAAAGCCACTCTATGTTAAAATAAATAAATAAATAATAATAATAATAATAATAATAATAATAATAATAATAATAATAATAATAATAATAATAATAATAATAATAATAATAATAATAATAATAATAATAATAATAATAAATTTTTTTTTAACTATTCTATATTCACTAAGATAAAAAAATAATAATAATAAATAAATAAAGTTAGGGTTGACGTACAAAAAAGTTTCATGACTCCTCTTTTTCAAATAATATCTAACCTTCTAGTTCTTGGATATAATTTTTTCTTTATGGAATAGACAATTATTGGATATAAATTTGAATTACACATCATTTTGATATTGCTTATCATGACAAAAACTTTATAGATATATATAGTTACAAAAATTTGATACGAAAGCTGAGGTATTATACTTACGTATGTACTATATATTATTTGTATGTGTCTTGACAAGAAAAGTAATACATTTTTCTAGTTTAAAGTTGTTGATGACTTCAATATTTAGTTGTTGAAGTATTAAGTTGCCACCGACCGATTCAGGTAATTTTATTAGATTGTATCAACTTTTCTCCAAATTAAGTTGCAAGTATTTGATGCGAAAGGCTCTGTGCGTTAGTTACAAATTGTTAATCATTTGGAGCTTTGGATGATGTTGAAATACAAAGTTGCTAGTGATTCATTAATTTATAAACATACATAATATAGTAGCCATGTTTTCTCTTGCGTTTAATTGTGTATGGTGTATTCGTGTATGATAGCTATTCTTCAGACAAATTAAACTGTTTCCTTAGCAGTATGTGTTGGAGGAATATTCTTGATCTAAGAGATAAAGTGAGAAGTCATGTACTGTGCAAAATTGGTAATGGGAAAAAAACCTCTGCTTGGCATGATTACTGGTGTAATTTGGGTCCTTTGAGTAGGATTATATCTGCTAGAGAAGTCTATGAAGCCAAGTTCAAGAATGATAGTAGGGTTGCTGATCTGATGCAAAACAACTCATAGGTCTGGCCAATGGAATTGAGTACTAAGTTCCCTATTTTAATGACTATTCCATTTCCAGTGGTAGATAATGAATGTGAGGAAAAACTGTATGGATTACTAACATGGGAAAAGAAGACAAGTTTGAAATAAGGAGTGTTTGGAAGGATTTCTGCAGTAATGAACCAAAGGTGGACTGGAAATGTTGTGGTATGGTTTAGTAAATACATTCCCAGGCATGCTTTTGTAATGTGGATGGCTGTTCAAGGTAGATTAATGATAGGACAGGTTTGCTATTTGGAAACCTCATGAAGTTTTGAAATGTGTCTTCTGCAATGCTTGTTCAGACTCTCATAACCACCTCTTCTTTACTTGTAAGTTGTCCAAACAATATGGAAGGAACTACTGCTAATTATTAACAGAGATTTGTCATATTGCTGGGATCAAATTGTGGTGGAATTATCTGGAATGCCAAACAAAAGTAACATCTGGAGTATTGTGAGGAGATTGGTCTGTAGTGCAGCTGTTTACTTTGTGTGGCAGGAAAGGAACAACAGAATGTTTAAGAATGTCAGGAGGGATGAACAAATGGTTCTACAAGCCATCAAGGAAAATATCAGATTGAAGATGATGAGTTTTCTGGTTAAAGATTCTCACAGTGTAAAAGAGGTTGAAAGCAGATGGGATATAAAGCTGCAAAGAGTGTAGTATTAGTAGTGTATTGGTAACTCTGTATAGATGTTTAGAATGCTTTTAGTTTAGTAAAGCTTTGTTTATACAAGCTTGCTTATAGTTGAAAATTGCATGGGCATGTCCATTGCAATAGTTTTTCGTTACAGCTTCTACTCAGTTTTTGTGAGATATATATATATTCTCCTTTCACAAAAAATAAATAAATAAATAAATAAAAAATAAAAAAAATAATAAAAAAACTGTTTCCTTAGAAATTTATAAATTTTGACATGTCGTTGTAGTAATCAGAGTTTAAGGTTTTTGCATTTGTGCATCGTATAGTAGCATGGGATGAAGATTGTGCAGTAGTAGATAGCGGTGATGCGAAAATATGTGGCGAAGATTGATGAAGTTGTGGTGGGTGAGTTGTTTGTGGTGTCTGGGTCATTTGTATGGGTATTAGGGAGTTATTTGTACAAATGGTTCTATTTCAAATGTTGTTTGTAAACATGGGTTATTTTCATTTAGTCTTGGTTAAATGGGTTAACATATACAATAATAACTATGTAAATAGTTTTCTTTTAGTCCATATGATAATTCAGCTCAAACACTAATAAATAATTAACTATCATCAAGGATTAAATACTACATAAATAAGAAATACAACAAAGGTAAAACACTGTTGAATGATCGAGTAGCATGCATATTAATTAATTAGAAAAACTACATGCTTAAATTAAACACTAATTAGAAAAGCTACTTGCTTCAAGTTGTATCGAATCTTGGTTGAGAATTCGTACAACTACTCCAATTATGACTGTGTTGGTGGCATACTCCACATCTACGGGGTTCATCAGGATGACGTTTATCCATCTACTTTGTTTTACTTTCAAGAACTTTTTATTCTCTATTTTGGGTGATTAACCAAAGTGTTATAGCCCTTTTCACTTGTTGTTTGCTTTCAAATTGCATCCCTAACCGAAATTTGTTTTTTGATTCACTCCAAAAGTCTACTTGTACTTTCTCTTCTACATCTCCAACGTCATCATCTTCTACATCACCAATGTTATTCATAAAACTTGTTACTCTTGGAGAGTGTGATCTAATGGGAATTTTGATAGAACTTAAACACCTTGATAGTTCTTGGACCATTTATGACTCGAGGTTTTTTAGATCTCATATCTAGGAACACATAATAATGAAGGCGGAATATTCAAACATAGAATCAACATTATTATGAACAAGGTTTTACATTCATACGTTTTCCTCCAATCCCCAATTCTACTTGATCAAGGTAGAACGTGTTACAATCTAATCTTGTAAACAGGAATCAACTGATTCTTGAGTCTATTAAAGGTGTGTGTGTGTAACCTAGACGTTTATAACCTACGTCTAGGTTACACACACACACCTTTAATAGACTACATTATGGAAGACTTATTAAAAACCCTAACCCTTGATCTCTTTATATAATAGAGATTTAGGGTTTACAAAATACTACGAATGACTAATAAATAAAACTTCTTTTGCAAGCAAGTCCTTCTCCATCTTTTGTAGAATTCCTTCTTGTCGTATTAAGTCCCTATTGTTTCATTCTTCTTGTTTTGTATCATCAAATCAATAAAACCCAACAATCTTCCCCTATTTGATGATGACAAAACAACCACGAATCTTGTACGAACTTCCCTAGACGAAGTAGAGAAATCGAGATAATTAAATCTCACCATGAATGAAACAATCTTTGTCTTCCCCTTAATTCATGTCATGCCACTCTAATCATCTAACTCTAACATCTCTTCCCCTTTTTGTTATCAACAAATAGGGAATATAAACAGTATAAACTTCCCCTCGAGTGGTGCATGTAGATGGTTGAACATTTAATCAATAAGCTTCCCCTGAAACTAATATATTTACCATCTCTTGAATCTTCAATTCTGTAGGCTCTATGTAATGATCACTGATGAAGAAAACTGAGTATAACGAATTTGATGAAGAAGTTGAATTTTCCAAACTTGCGTCTTATATCTTGTACTATCCACGTGACTCCAAACTCATACCAAACAAGAAAGTATAAGTAGACCTCAACCTCTTGATAAATCCTCAACTATATGAGACACTGAGCACTACAACGTAACTCCTTAAAGTGATAGCAAATGTGAACATTAAGCACCTTCAGTTTGTAGATCACACATGATGAGACGAAAAGTGTTACGCTTTAAGGGGGTCATTTAACCCCTAATTCGTATAAATGTGATCAAATATTGCCCTAAATCGTTCCTTTTGTCATTTTAGGTACTTTTGAGAGGAATTCTGGAAAACATACATATTCGGACGTTTTTGGAGCATAAAAGTGAAGAAAACGACAAAGTCTCAAAAGATGAAGATTTACAACCTGACGGCGTCAGAAGTCACAAGGTGACGCCGTCAGAAAGCCTTGACAAAAGAGTGGAAATCAATTATCAAATGACGGGCCAGAGAAAATTTTGGATTTAACACCTGACGCCGTCAGGTGTTAGGAAAAGTAGGCCGTCAGGAGTAAAATTAAAGAGTGACGGCCCAGAAGGATTTATAAGGTGACGGCGTCAGAAGTGGATCTAGGCCATCCGAGAAACCTAATGGCGGCGAGCTGACGGCGTCAGTCCTTATAACCTGACGCCGTCAGAGTGTAAAATCTATATATAGTTTTCTAATTTTCATTCATTAGTGTGGAACTTTGTGGAGAACTTTTAGGGCAAACCCTAAAGATGAATTTTCTGTGACTTTTAGGGTTTCCAACCCTTGGAACCCTAGTGCTTAATTAAAGATAGGTCTTCACTTTAATTCAATCAATATGTCTATGTATTGGTTGTCTATCTATCTTGCTTATCTTTCAATTAACATGAGTAGCTAAATTCTCTAGTGTTTGCTTAGATCTAATGAAACCTAACTATTAATTATTGGTTGATTGGTGTGTGTTGTTGTTTGTTGGGATGATTGTTCCATCAATGTTAGGCTCAAGAAAACTGGCCAACCTCCTTTATGGTAACGTGCTTGAACGTCTTGGGAAACATGTAGCCAAGGCATACTAGGCTATTAAGGTAGTATTTAACGCATGAGCCACTGTTTACAACCCCTATGGTTGTGCCGTGCATGGCATAGGGCGAGATAAGAGCTCATAGAATTGGAGAGATATGTATGCCACTCCATGAGTTATTAGGAATACACCCTTCATCCACACAAGTAACATACATATCAATTAACCGGTAAAAGATAGTTAGGGAGTAATGAAATCTAAGTAAACACAATTTTCTCCATATTGTTTTCACAACCACAATAGTTTAGATATTTATTTTATTTTAATTTGCATAAGTAGTAAACTTGGGTTAGTTGACTAGCAACTAATTCCGCCCTTCTTCCAAAACCGAGATTTTACTTGCTTTCCAAAAAATATAAAAATACAAAAAGAATCTTCCTTCCACCCTTAGACCTATTAGAGTAGTTTTTCTATCCTAACGAACACTATTCCCTGTGAGAGAACGATCAATCCCCCGTACTTACCACTATCCTATACTACATCGGTCAGGTACACTGCCTGGTGGGGTTGTAAGCCTCTTGAGATCCCTCGAGAGGTAAAACCTGTTGTAAGGTCACAAAACCACGCATCAACACACACCTTTGCTAGATTCATCAAGTCTTTGTCACAACAATAAAGCACGAACAAGTTATCTCCAAAGTGTAACACCCACTTTGAGATATGATAAGAACACAAACCTGTGAAACTCAACTACAACATCAAATAGATGACAATCAATCTTCTTCGTAATCAATTAATCTAATAAGAACGAGCCTTTAATCTGTGAAGAAAATAAACCAAACTCTTCTTGTGTGTGTGAACCAAAATTCCATGTGTGTGTAAAACCATCTCTAATCAATCATATGTACTTCCCCTCACTGCTCGTAAATCATGCATATATATTGAACCATAAAACTCTTTTCTTGTCCCCATAAATCATCTAGACGCATTAGTACTTTGGAATAGAAGTACTTTGGAGTAGAAGTACTTTGGACAGAGCAGTACTTTGAAGCAGTACCTTGTAGCAGTACTTGAGCAATACTAAACTTCAAACAGTACCTTGGAGCAGTACTTTAGTCGAGCAGCAGTACTTTAATTCAATGGAGCAGTACTTTGAAATAACTTCAAAGATATACCCACTGATCATATAATTAATAATAATAGCATCGACCCATGATCACTGAATCATAATAATCTTCCAATCATTAACCACATTCAATTTGTACGAGGTTCATTAATGTAAAACAATCAATAAACGACAACAATTAATGGATCCCTTTGAAGTCCATGAATGCACCAACTGACCTTTTTAGAGTTTATCACAGCAGCACATGTCACATAATCAAAAGTCAAGACCACCGTATCATCTATACATCTCATCACACCAAATCCACCACGATCTTGAATTAAATATTACTGGTTTGATGGAAGACCTATTATATTAACCTCGACCAATAAGATTTAGTATGTTGTGAATCTTTGCAAATACGACAACCAGAATCAATGAATAATAGCCAACATGATTTTCCGTATAGTCTTTTGTCGTCACACAGAAACAAAACATAGAGATTCGTTACCTTTAATAGAACGATTACCTTGAAACCTTTTCAAACTCGATCAGACCTTCTTCAGAACTGCTCTTCGACAATAAAAACACCTTGTAAATCCCAGATATCAAGAGCCCCTTGCTCTGATACCAATTGATAGAACTTAAACACCTTGATAGTTCTTGGACCGTTTATGACTCGAGGTTGTTTAGACCTCATATCTAGGAACACATAATAATGAAGGCGGAATATTCAAACATAGAATCAACATTATTATGAACAAGGTTTTACATTCATACGTTTTCCTCCAAGCCCCAATTCTACTTGATCAAGGTAGAACGTGCTACAATCTAATCTTGTAAACAGGAATCAACTGATTCTTGAGGCTAAACTAACTAACTAACTAACCACTAACCCTAGACGTTTATAACCTACGTCTAGGTTACGCACACACACCTTTAATCGACTACATTATGGAAGACTTATTAAAAACCCTAACCCTTGATCTCTTTATATAATAGAGATTTAGGGTTTACAAAATTCTACGAATGACTAATAAATAAAACTTCTTTTGCAAGCAAGTCCTTCTCCATCTTTTGTAGAATTCCTTCTTGTCGTATTAAGTCCCTATTGTTTCATTCTTCTTGTTTTGTATCATCAAATCAATAAAAACCAACAGATTTTATTTCCATCAGAGTCATCACTGACAACACTTATCGATTCACTAGTATCTTCTATGAATTATGTTTGTAATCCAAACTCGGTATGTGCCTTAAATGTATCGCCATAAGGCAAAGAAAATGCTTATTTGGGGGTTGGGCATAAAACTACGTAAAAGACCAAGAAAACTAATATTTGCGGGTAACATGGTTTTACTAATATTTGCGGGTAACGTGGGGGTGGCAATTTGTGCCCAAAATCAAAAAAATTGGCTAATTTTGGCAAATTTGTAAAGGATTGGGGCACATTTAGCCCCCTCGTTTTTTTTGAAATGGGCATATATTGCCCATTTAAAATTTAGATGGGCACAAACGGGCATATATTTTCTCTCAATTGGAGATATTACAATTGTTTTTAAAGAAAAACTTATAGATGTAATATATTTAATTTTTTAAATATAAATAAAGTGTTACGTTTGAGGAATTTATTTCGTCGTTTTGGGTCTTTTGTAAAGCGATTTGTATAACATGCGCCCGTTGGCCCGTGCCCGTTTAGCCCGGTGCCCGTGCCCGCCCGGCCCGCCCCGCCCGTTTTGCCACCTCTACGTGGTTTGTTCATGAATATTACAATTACAAATATATGCAATCATGAACCAAGTTTCACTATTCACAAGAGTTTTTTAATATTTTTTTCTAGCTAGGCATTATTGAATATAAAGTAAAATTAAGAAAACTAACCCAAAATTCAAGGCCTCACCAAGATGATTAAGGCCATTCACTTCTAAACAAATGATCAACGGTTCTATTTCCGCATTTAAAAATTTTTATTTAACACACACATAACACAGAGTTTTTTTTTTTTTTTTTTTTTTTTTTTTTTTTTTTTTTTTAACGGCGGGTTAGTTGTTAGATGTTAGTTGTTAGTTGTTGGCTCGAGTTAGTGTCGCATCCTCGGGCAGAGATACCAACCGCGAGTCTCTCCTTAGGGGATAACCCCACTCCTATTCCCGATTCGCCTGATATCATTAGAGCTTGTGGTTCCCAAGTGAGGACTTCCCGGTCCAGTCACCCAAACCGGTACTACTCTCACTTGGGCTCGCTTAACTACTTAAGCCTTTACCACTAGACGACAAGCCCTATTATAACACAGAGGTATTTTAGCATCTTATACAAAAGTTAGATTCCCCTTTTCTTAAATTATATAATTTATAGTCTTGATGCTAAACACAGTACGGGGTGGGATTGACCCTCATTTTATCTGCCACGTCAGCTTTCTCTCCTCTATGATTGGTTGCCACAGTAAGGCAGCCTACACTACAAAAACATACTCCACAAAAATACCTTTTATATTTAATTAAATACACACAAAAGAAACAAACAATCTAGGTCGCTTAGACGACCCCAATCTCCCAACATTTGCAATCGATCAATGTGCCACACTAAGAATTGATCGATCATTTCTTAGATTGATCGATTGAATATTTATTACTGTGGGGAGACGGAGCTTTACTCTAATATTATTTTTTTCTTTTTCTTCTTTTCAAAATTATATATTTTTTTAGTTTATTCATTAGTTGCATAAAATAAATGGTAAGCAAAATGAAAACTTCTAAAAGTTAAAAACAATCCTTGATTGGGATATATCTAGGAATTTAACTGATATCCAATAAAATCTTTAACCTTGACATTTCAAGTTAATTATGCCACGGAGAATAAGAATTACAACCATATAAAACATTGAGGTTTTTTGTATACATCTGCAACAATTTGCGGACCTATTTTTTGGATGAATGAAAAATAACATATATGTTGGTTTGAATCTATGGATAAAAGAGATGATGGATTGATGGTAATTAATTGGGTAGTTGATATGAATATGTAAAAGTGGTACCTGTAATAAGATATTTTTTTAATAAATGCATGCTTTACACAAATTTATGCAAAGAATGTACGCTACTGACATTGAAAAAAAAAAAATAAAGGCCACTTGCAAACTTTAATAGATGTAAATTCAATCTTCAACACTACAATAAAGGAGATNNNAAGAAAAAAAAAAAAAAAAAAAAAAAAAAAAAAAAAAAAAAAAAAAAAAAAAAATCGAGTATTAGGAGATGTAGGGAGAGGCCATGTCAATTTGACGGGTTAAGCAAATTTTAAAATTTAACTAGGGTTTATATTGATGATGGATTAGGGGTTGGTTGAGGCATTCATGTGTGACAGGTCAAAATGAGAAGGTTGAGAATAAACTTTACGTTTTAAATGCACCTATAAAAATAAACCAATATGATTTAGATGAATTTTTGGTGTTTTGACCGGAGCTGGTATTTGGTTCTGTGACTTGGTGACTCGTATAGTTCACTGTTTGAATCGCTGGTGCAACATCTTTTGTGCGCTTTTTAACTTGCATTTCGAAATCCAGCAGCTTATCATAAAGTTCAGCATAGGTAGAATATATATTTCATATCGCTTTTTAACTTCTTTTGTGCGCTTCATACGTCTTTTAGGCGTACAATATTTATTTTTAACATCTTTTTAAGCGTATGAAATACAAGTTACAACAAAAAGCATAGATATTTTGAAGTCCACCAGCCTTTTTGTACAATATTTATTTCATAAATATTCCACATTCCCCACCTCCACCATCATGCACCAATTCCACCGCCATCAACATTTTACAGTTTACCCACAGAAAAAGAGAACCAAACTATGTCAAGAAACCAAACACAACAGGGATGTCGAGACCAATTAACATATCCCATAGAACGGTAGAACCAAATTAATTGCCCTAAGACTCCAAAGAATACATATTTGCTACAATCAACTCCTCAAGGTAACGTTTCAAATTGAACTAACTATTCCCACAAGTCCGATTCTACAAAATTTTGTTCATCAAAGTATTAGAAGTTACAGAAGGTACATCAAAGGTGTCATTTCCACTTTCTACAATCTGCACCTCTCCTTCATTTGATAAAAACACTTACCCGGATATCAACAATTGAAATTTTGCTTCTTGTAGGCGTAAATGGCAAAGTCTTGAAATTGTAGTATCCTCTGGTGTATCTGTCAAAATGTTGAATCCAAATGTTAAAAAACTACCTATGCCAATAACCACGAAGCACCTTGTGGAGCAAAATCAATATAAATTGTCTTATGTAACAATCGCAATGACTAAATAAGTAAATGGTGAATTTAACGGTTTGTCCAGAAAATTAAAACCTGAAGAACACACAGCGATAACCACCAATAAAACCTAAGCGTATTTTGAATGACTGTTGATAGGTATGTAACTACTATTAGCAGTCATTCAAATATAGCACGATAATTGTACCATTGTGTCAAAAGTATATAATGAGTGTTCGCTTGTAACTTTTGAACATTGTTTTTTCTTGTGTAGGTATGCGTTTGTGCGTGTGTGCATCTATTTCGTGACTTACATTACTTGCCAATGTAGAACTCAGAAGAAACTTAATCAACATCCATATCCTTCTCCTTATCAACATTTTTGCTGGACCATAGCTTTATTGTCCTGTCATGAGAAACAGTCGCGATACTTTGTCCATCTGCAAAACCATTAACACGAGTATATGTCAAAACCTTCTTTTTACAACCATTAAATCTCACCATAAGATAAGTAAGCAGTAAGAGCAACCCCACCCACCACGCTACGATTACTACCAAACTCATGTGTGGTAATTTCGACCTATTTACTCATGAATAGGTCTTTATTGGTTGTGTAGGGTCAAGAGGATCGAATAAAAAAACTAGCTAAAAAGAAACAGGTTGCCCTTAGATTGTATTCCTACGCACATTATTTATTTAGCCTATTTCAAACCATACTAAAAATTAGCCTGTTTTAAACCCAAACCTGTTTTGACATGTCGTTTCAGGTTACAATTGACAAAAAATAAAAAAGTAAAGCAAATACTAGCAAAAGTTAATCAAGACTCAAGGACTCAAGATAATGGACTTACCTGCAACTACATCAACAGATGTGACTTTAGATTCATGACCAGAAAGGACCTTGACGGGCTTAAAATCTCTTGCTGACCATACCTGAGATGTAAATCCAACAATAAACACAATAAACAGTAAGGTATCCATTAATAGTGCCAAAAAAATGACTGAGTAGGGAAGTTGTGAAATACCTTAGCAGTCATATCATAAGAAGCGGTTACCAAAAAGTATCCCTCTTGAGGCTCAAATTTAATCTGAGAAATAAGATTTGAATGTGCAGGAATTGTGTACAATGATCTCTTTTTCCTCAAATCCCATATTCTACAAGTATTATCTTCACCTCCTGTTGCTAAATGATACCCATTTGGTGAAAAGCTAATACCCAAAACCTGTAAAGGTACCCATAAAATGATTATCAGCTAACTTAAAAAACCAATAAAATAAGAGATGTAGAATCGGACCATTTACTTATAAACGAGTATTTTTAGGTGGTATTTTCCAGTCTACCAAGTCTGAAAGCTATCCATTGTTTATGTTATAGAGCATATAACCTCATGCATCATTTTATACAATACTAATTTATAGCCCCATTTTTAACACAAGTTATCAAAGTGAATTTATTTGATACACGTATTTTGTAAATTTATCGTCAACAGTTTAGTAGTTGAACACTCATACTTATTTTAAATGAATTGTAAAAATGTAAAATTAAAAGCATGAAATTCTTATATTAAGTTAGAACACATCACACGTTATAATAAAGCCCGTTTTAGATATTTCACATTTTAAAGTTTAAACAGTGCCATATTGAAAGAGATATAAATTATTAACCCGAATTATAATTACTATACTTAAAATAAATAATGAACAAACACATAAAAAATCATATATTATTGACATACATAATTTAACAATATATTCTTTAAAAACTGAGTTTGAGTCGGTTCAAACACAAAACTATTATTATAAAATAAGTTTGGGTTTGGGTTGGTTTAGGAATCTCAACTGAACATGATAAAAATTAGTACTATAAAAGAAATTGAGTTTAAGTTGGCTCAGAATCTCATAAAAACATGATAAATATTGATAACTATATAATATTTAAAATACGGACAAACAATGACATGATCATAGCTTAAAAGCCGACACATCATCAATTATGACATGACAAATTTTTAAAAACTTTGCCTATATACTTGGTATAAAGATAAGAGATTTTAGACTGTTAGTGTGACAGTCCATCAGTTCCAATATTAGTGCCCGGGATACTTTTTTTAGTTTCTCCCATAATATTTGTCCACTTATATAAAAACTAGGGCTGTAAACGAACCGGACGAACACGAACGGAGCCTTGTTCATGTTCGTTCGTTTAATTTTAACCGATCAAATAAACGGACACGAACGCTTAAACGGACATATTTTTTTGTTCATGTTCGTTTATTAAGAAAATGACTTGTTCCTGTTCGTTTATGTTCGTTCATTAAGACACTAGACGAACGCTAAACGAACATAAACAATCGAACATAAATGAATATAGACAAACAAATATAAACTTTATAGAATTATGCACAATATATTGTTTTATAAGTGTTGTTTTGTTTAAATAAACCAATTTTTACATTATACAATTAAAAGATATGATATACAAACATAAACAAATAAATGAACATAAATGAACGGACGCGGCTTTTGTTCATGTTCGTTTATTTAACTAAACGAACGCAAAATATTGTTCATGTTCGTTCATTTAATAAATAAATGAACATAAACAAACTTTTTACCGAACGGTTCATGAAATGTTAACGTTCAGTTCGTTTACAACCCTAATAAAAACAATAGGTGCAATATGTGTAATAAATCACATATACCATATTGCCCTAACTAATATTGCTATCACAAAAATCATAGAAAGAACTTAATAATTGGTCAAAGGGTAAAATTTCATTCTGCTAAATACACGCTTTAATAATTAGTTCTAAAACTGTGTGTTTTGTCAAGTGGACAATTATTTAGAGAGGGGGCCATAATATTGTTTCAACCCGTACTAAAGGGACCCATCCCACCTAACCCGTTTTGAACGATTACCCAACCCACTCATTTTACCACATCTAGATAAAGATGAAGAAAACATAGGTCTTACCGGCTTCACATGACCTTCCAAAGCAAGAATGCTTCTTCCTGACCGCAAGTCCCACACACGTGCCAATGCATCAAGCCCACAAGACGCTGCAAGTGAGCCATCAGGGTGAAAATCCAAACCATACACACTTCGGCTATGACCTTCTTGATAAAGCAACTCTTCACCAGTCTCAGTATCCCACAATCTCCATGTCTTATCAAAACTAGTTGTACCCAAATACTTCCCTGATGGATGGAAAGCAAGACGAGCTAAGCGGTCCAAATGACCCTTGTATGTATTAAGCAAAGTTCCTTCTGTGTTCCATAACCTGGCAGTACGGTCAGCAGAAGCAGTTGCTATGTGGTTGGTTGTTGGAGAAAATGTAATATCGGTAGCTCGTTCGGTATGCCCCTTTAATGAAGACACAATCTTTACTTCTGGCATGCTCCATATCTTACCAACTCCAGTTAAAGAACTGATAAAAATTTAACAAAATAAGCACCAAGTCATTAACATGGAAATAAATAGAAACCTGGAGTAGAATGAATTCAATTCTATTATGACTTGCATGTATAAGCATAAATGAGCATTCGGTTACTCTACTCATAACTGTAAAAAAGTACGCTGACACAACATTATCAGACATGTAACAAAAAACGAGCATCTTAAAATCATCGACATTTTAATACAAACATTGATTAACAGTTGCCTTCCCACGAGAAAAGGAAAAAAGAAAATTAGCACTAAAATATCTCAATTTAGAGCCACAAGATAATCCACTAAATCTAAAAGCATTAACAGTACACACAATTGAGAGCCACTAGATAATCACACAGCATACATCTCTGCAGAATTCCTTGTTACTGGCAAAGTCTTTAAGTCAAGTTTGAGATTAAATTCCAAGGTATTATCAATCAATTAAAAGAAATCAACCATATTGTGCATACTATACACATGATAGAGCTTCATATGTAACTATTGACTCAAGAGATATGATCGAATAAGGAAGACAACATTTCAACAAAACAAATGAAAGCTTGAGAGCTCCCTTATTTCAATTTGACATCCCAACAAATGTTAAAACAGTTCATCACTTCATCTAACCTCTCAATTTAAGCAAGCACCAACCTTTCTAAGTAGGCTTTATGTTTGGTAACTACCCGTATAAAGGGATTATAATTACTAACACACTCTGCTTAATGTATCCCAAATTATCACATGAAATGCGTCATGATGCCTAGCACAGTAGCACACTCTCACTAGGTTGGCGGCCAACTAAGAGATAAAAAAAGTCATCTTGTGAAACTGGTTAACTTCTTCTCACTCAGACCATTGCTATCTAAAATATAGTTACAAGGTAAAAGTTAAATGAAGTTACAACTGGCATCCTATCGTCCAATTAGCAACCTTGTCTCGAAAAGAGATATCTCTCATATGGGATCTCGGTAATGCATCAAAATTGGGTTACTATCTTCAACCTATACAAGGATGCATCACTTTGGCTTACACGCAGCTAATAAAGATTTAAAGGAAACAAAGAGATTGTTTTTTCAGATGGATATTATATGTATTGGTGCAATCCTAATAGCGTATCAGGGAGGCAATAGCCGACTACTGCGGGTCTCAGGATAAAATAGCTATTTATAGTGACAACCTTTGATGTCCCTACTAGAACATTTGAAATTTAATTATCTCTAATGCCTACCTAAATCGGTTGTGTACCAGCTGTTGGCCTGTTGCATATAAACCATAATTTTATTTTATGGCAGTAAGCTTATTGAAACTAGAAGACGTGCTATGTATGAATATTATACTCACCATGGCATCTTGGTTTTATTTTATGCTGCTGCAAATTGGGCTACATGAATTTTGAGGTAATGATACTAGTTGAGACTATTCTAATGTTTATAGGTATTATAACAAGATTGAATATGTGTTTTAATTGCAATAGCTGAGGAATTAATGTTATGATATGGCTGAGGTAACATCCTATTGTTTCCTGTATAGAATGTCGTAAACTAACTTAGAACTACTATATGATTGATAAGAAATCTGGGATTCTGGGTTACATATACCTGTTCATATGCTTCAAAAATGCTACTAATCATATCATAAGTAGGTTCTGGTTTTGCCCAATGTCCGCCGGCCTACTGTCCCAATGCAGCTGCATTTTCTTATTTGATAAGTAGGAGACCAGCAGTTCTCCATCCGATATTCTTCAATATATAACACCTATCCGGACTATGGATACATCAATGTGGTGCCTGTGTGCTGCTAGATGTTATGTCTACAAATTCATACTGCCTGTGGGTGAATGAACTTATTATATAACTAAAAGTACAGAAAGGACATACAATGATTCTAGTGATTTTGCGGCTGTTCGAAATAAGATATGATGCCACAGGGGAGTTATAGTACTCCATGAACCAAATAGTGACACACGAGTCTGAATGTCTGGGCTATAGAAACAATTTGGCTAATTATGTGTAAGCTGTTCCAGAAACATGGATTATAGGCTGTTGCCAATTTTCCCATAGCTTTATATGAATGTACATATCCCTGACGACTCATGAAAAAGCGTCTAACTGGTATACAAATGATGACCCATACTTACGGAATAGCAAGTTACATATTCAAATTAATCTGGTGCTAGTTTTCTGCCGGGCATACACGAGCTGGTAGAGTAATAATATTATCCTAAGAAATACTGATCAAATGCTCACTTTAGTAAACTACGAACCAGTGGTAACTGGTAAGTTCGAGACGTCCTAGTTATCACAACAGATGGTCTATAATAGAAGTGTTGCTGAAGAATGTGTAATACCATATACGGATCACACACTATGACGGACCTGGGCACTTAAAATAAGCATCTACGAATATTTTTGGGACCTGATATATGCGGTTGATATTCTTGAAAGAGTGCAATAACTAGCGTGTTTAGCTCGAACCCAAGTCTTAGACTAAGCAACTAACGGCATGTTTGGTACGGTGGAATGGAAACCCAAGAAAGGAAAGAAGAGTATTTTTCCGTGTTTGTTAGTCGCTAAGAATGGAAACAAGATCTTACCTTTTCATTCCCACCCATGTATTTGCATTCCCTAATAAAAGTGAAGAAAGGCTGAGAATGTAAATTAACGAAGGATTCATTCTCGTTGCCCATTTTCCTGGGATTCAAAAGACCCTGCCAAAAGGGATAAGAAACCTAGTTTCAAGTGCAACGCCATTCAATTAAAAGTAATTAAGAGACCTAACCCTCTTGGGGGCTGCAATATCTCAGAAACTATATATATCATCATCGTCATCGGTTCTGCGTTTTTTCGAAGGTGGAATTAATCCAGAACTACGGTAATTCATGTTCTTCATAGTTTCTTCGTCTATACAAATACACTTATGATCAAATCCTAACCCATTTGGTCTTTTGTGACCTGGTGATCGAATGGGATGCTTCTTCAGTTGTTCGTAACCCCTTTAAGCACTCTGATTACATTCTTAATCTAGGGTTATTATAATTAAAAAAAATCATCAGTTTCATTGGTAAGATTATATAAGGAGTTAGTTATCAGTTTGAAAGTTGTGAACTGGTGATCCGTTGTTCATTCAACTATATATGATTCTCGTGTTCGATATTGAGTTGTTGATCATCTTATTCCTTTAATTAAATATTCTCGACCCACGAGTTGGTGATCATCTTTTTCTGTCAATTACAGCTTGCATAATTAACTTATTATCTACACATGATTATTTATTTATTTATGCATCACTGGTTTCTTATATGCAATATGTGGTGGTTTTCAAAGTTTTCATGGTTACCATTTAATGGGATTTAACGTTAATATGCTCAGAGAACCAAGTGCAGGTGTCTATATATGTGATGCAGCAACCTATGTGTTAAAAGTAGGATAACTAAGCTCGTCGTATAACAACAAATGGGGTGTTAAATTTAAGCAAATGAAAGGTAACACATACTCATAGGAGCGACATCAGAAATTACTCCAACTTCATGGCATGTAAAGTTGTTCGAGTCATCCAGAACGCAGGTCTAAAATGCTAACCAACTTTAGGAAGTTCAACGTGTTTCAAGACATGTTTCATATTATATAAATTATTGTCGCTGCTGGTAAATCGAGCTTAGTACAAATGGGCTATTAGACAAGCATTTTATTTGATCAAGCCACGATTCGGATATCCTTGCCTACGGGCTCATTGGGACACTCAAGTACGAAGGAATACTCCACTTAATTTAATTAAGGAACGTTTCAGAGACAGAGGATCAAAGCAATGGAAAAGCAAGGGAACGAGGCGACCGGAGGGAGGGTTTGGTATGGTAGTGAGACCAATAGGGAAACATAATAAATAGGGAGTATGTGAAAGATCCATTGACACACGAAGGTAGAAGTCAGGTATGACCGCAAATGCACCTTTCTTTTATCAAATCTCAGGGACATGGTCTAATCATGAGGGTAGTATTTTATCATGGTGTCGGATCCTAAGTTTTTATGGATTCCTTCTTTGTTACCGGGGTCGACCCCAAAGCCATAATGTCTCAAAACGAGGAGGCCATAGAGAATGGATGTAGTTGGATGTGATTATCGGTGAAAGCATAGAAGGATCTCCTGTCAATAGTCACAGGGAATTACACTATAACTTTAGGACCTGACCTGTAATAGGTGGTGTAAATGTCCTTATTTATTATAGGATCTTTGCTATAACATCTACTTGTAATGTTGTAGTGTTTGTGAAATCTATTTTACAAACACGTGATATATGATGGTATTTTTTTTGTTTTTGTTATAATTTAAAAGACAGTATCCATCAAAATTAATATACGCGATCTGGTTACACTAGTCGTGATTGCTCTAAGATAAAAATATTTTGACATGATATAAAGTTAAACCATATTAGCATAAATAATT
>LBNU01004264.1:13458-24060 GCA_014162995.1 Artemisia annua | reverse complement strand
ATTTGTCACTCTTAAATGCATTTCGTGACTAACGCTTCAAACTGAATTTTTAGTTGTCACACATTTCAAATTCATATGTGGCTAACTATTCCGCAAAGAATAGCAGTCACGTTTATATAATGTGTGACAAAATTGACTATATAATTTAGCCACATACACAAGTACTTCGTGTGACCATATATCTTCTTTGGTCACATTGGTCAATTGTGTGACATATATTTGTCACATATGTATATCTATAGCGTGACTAATATTTCGAGCTGATTTGCATCGGTTACACGTCCCAAATTAAACGTGACTAAATGATGGAAAAATATTTACCAGTTACCCTCTAGTCACATATATACACAAATGCGTGACAAATATTTTACGAAATGGTCACACAAATCGGATCAAGTGTGGCTGTTTATTTAACGCTGGTACATTTAGTCACGCAAAAATGTCACAGTGTGATCGTTCAAAAACGACCATGTGTGACGAAAGGTCATTTTTGGCCTAGTGACCCCTAAACAAAAGAAGTGGACAACATTTCATGGGAGTAAGATGAACAAACCAAAGGCCAAGCTTCAATACCCCATGATGACTCGCTAATGCTGATTATACGTCTGCACAACTAATAATCCAAAGGGGGGGGGCTTGCTTAGTGAAAAAAAACCTCGATCAATATGTATGAACCTGTTGCAACAGGAATCATCATTATGACAAAAGTAATAATAAATGAGGTGATTTGTATGAAAGAAAGAAAACTGCCTACCCTGAGTTCCCACTCGCCATGAAAAAACTCGGTCAATATATATGAAACCTGTCGCGATGGGAATCAACAAAATGACAAATGTAATAATAAATGAGTTGAGCTGTATAAAAAAGGAAAGAAACATTGCTTAGCCTGAGTTCCCACACGCCTTAGTTCACTGTTGTTACGCGAACACGCGGTACCCATTCCTCCATCCTTAGCAAAACCTGCGACAAATGACTAACTGAAGGTTACTACAAATCAAAGTATTTAATTAATTGCATCTTTCAATTCTCATAGAAAAACGTTTTTGATTAAAACAGATTTTTCATTGACATCTTACCAAAGTATGTTGGTGTCGTTATGGGTTGCCCCTATTTTATCGATTGGAGTTCCACAGACGACATGACGCAACTTACAGTGTCTCGTACTAATGCAGCATAGCGTTGGAGCCCATTACACGAATCACCAACAGGAAGAAACATATCATACCCACAGTCCCACACCCCCTTAATCTAAGAACTGTTGCTACATCCTTAATTTCAACTTATTGATAAATAAAAAAATAGTTTCATATTTGAAGGTTTTGTTTACTTGTCATTGGCAAAATCTGCTCAGATGTGAAAGAAATTTATTGAAAATATCATTGGCAACATTCTGGTTTGACTTGCCTGTGATTGCAGATCAAGATAGTTACTTGTTACCGCCATTAAATTTGGCTGCTGTAACACATGGTTTCAGTCACATTTGATGAAGATAATTAAAAGAAACATAATTACTTTCAACAGGAAAACCGCCGGAGGAGCTACCTTATCAAACATTACCTATGGCACCAAGCACGTCCGTTTTTTGGTGATTGTGAAAAACTAAAGATTGAACGTCACATATCATGAACATAAACAAACGCCATCTGTCAAGGATGATTAAACTAAACACAAACTTTTAAATATAAACAGAACGCTGAACAAATGTTTAAAGAGAAACCTGGAATTCCGTTCGGTTCTAGTCACCGCTTAACAGCAAAACTGTCGTGCTATGCTTCAATACCTAGTACTCAATGGTATTTAAAGAAGATGAATCAGTTGCCATGTTTTCACTAAACAAATTCTTTATGAAGTTTATTGATCAACTGAAGACAGAAACAAATGACCTTTATAAATACGGTTGTATCAACATAAATAGCATAATATAATACCTTGTCAAGATAAGGGCACATGTAATCAATCCAACTTGCAAAAATAAGAACAAACTATTAGTAATATAGACATGTTATATGGAGAATGCACATATTGACAAATAATATACTATATTAGCAATCAAATGTGATAAATAAGACATGATTAGTCAACATGCAAACGATATAACTGATCACTGAGAATGGATGGTTGATTTGTGTTCAATATAAAAACATCGTGCGATGTGTGTAACAGCATAGAAGACGATTAGGTCTGAGGAAAAATTAGGGTTTTGGGTGATGAATGAATAAAAGTCGATATTAATAATTTTTGTTAGTGCAAAATTGTAGGGGTGCAATTAATGGATTGGTGCGAGTATATTAATTTGGGAATGCAATGCTACATCACAAAAATTGGCTTGATCTACTGGTTGAAGCACTTGTGTGTGGATGGTAAGGTCTGGGTTCGAATCTTGTAATGGACTAAATTTTTGAACGTTTTAATTAATCCGAATTTTAGTTAATGGACTAATATCTATATATATATATATATATATAGATGTATATATATACATACATATATACATATATATATATATACATATATACATATATGTACATATATACATATATACATATACGTATATATACACANTGTATCCCCGGGTCGTTTTCCCCAACGAAGGCTGAATGGAGTTCATGAGTTCGTGATCGTGAGTCGTGAAATGAATGTGAAGGATTTATGGGGAACCCTAAGCTTCAATTATACTACGAGAAATAAAAATGCACAAATAAGAAAGCACGTAACCCTAACACGTAATTAAAACCTAAAAACGTAACTAAAACGTAAAATAAACGTAAACGCGCAAAATAAAAAGTGAATTTAAGGTATTACTACTCCTACGGGTGTGAAAATGATTTTTCTACGTTCTAAAAGACAAAAGAATATTTTAGGAAAAAGAAAAGTAATATTTTGATTTTTTATTTAATTATTATTAATGAAAAACTATTTTTAATTAATTAAAAGATACCAAAATGCTATTTAATACGAAATAAAGCTAGAAAAATAAAAACTTAATTTTGAAAATTCTAAAATAACCTAAAACTAATTTTAAGACTGAGAAATATTTTTGGATTTTTTATGAATTTTTATTAATTAAAAAGGATTTAAAAATACTTAAAAACTATTTTTAATTATCATAAATACCAAATAACTTAAGAAAATTCTGAAATTTTTCAGAGAATTCTAAAATATTATTATAAACTTAGGAAAAATATAAGTAATGAAAATTTAACCTTAATAAGCACTTTTGGTACAATAAGCAATTTGAATTAAGCACTTGAATAAGCAATTTAGCACCAAATGTTACCAAAAGCTCAGGACAGGTTCTGACAACTTATTAATGCTTTCACAACTCAATTAAACATAAAAAGCACACAAATAAGCCTTAATAATCACAAAAGCAGTTTTACTAAATAACCAATAAAAATGCCTAAGTGACCTACTTTGAGCTTAATTTTAGGCTGCTAATAAGCTATCTAGATGAAACCAAAGACAGTTCATAAAAGCCTACACTACAGGGAACCTAGAAAACCTAAAAGCCCCAATTCTAATGACCAATTGCACCTCTTAATTGCCCTGAGATCAGATCATTGTAAACTGCTTAATAGGCTAAGAGGGGTACTTGTAGATCAATTTTGAGGGATTAGATGTTATTGGAAATGTTTGAGCTTGATGTGGTATGAACTTAGCACTATTAATTTTTCCTAAATGTAACTTAAAGTGAATTACAAACTAATTTGATGCCCTAAAATGTCTCTTGATCTGAGGTGTATGAGCAGATGTTAATCCTACCTTTTGACTTTTTAGCTACTGACCTACTTTGACCAAAGTGAAATTCTATTGATCCAATCTTATCCTACAAGTAATATTAAGCTACTTTTAAGTTTAATTCACCTAGATTTAACTATTATGGACCTATGCTAAGGGCTGCAGCAACAGTACATCCTAATTGAGCACAGAAATGAACCTAAGAGCAAATTTTGACTTTTTATTAAGTGACCTGTGTATATTATTCTTGTTTAAACTTATATGTACCTAATATATACTACTAATGTAGAAGGAATACCAGGAAAACACTAAGAACACAGGATACTACCCTAATCCAAACACCCATGTAACTACCTAATTTCACTATGTCTAGCAGATTCAAGCTCCTAAACCCCAAACCAATTATCAAACCAAATTGCTTAACTGTTCTAAAAGCTAATTGAACACTAAAAGAGACAAGGAACAACAAAAGCACACAATGTATTTTATACTATTCCTAGGCAGTGGCAAACTGAACTCTAAACTAAAGCTTACACAATCACAACTTAAGCACAAACTAAACTATACTAATCTATATTAAACATATGTAAGCTATAAGCTACACCAACTAAGCTAAAATGCAGAAGCTTAAAGAGAACTTACTTGGGATTGATGAGATGCAAGTGAAAAGAGGCTATGCTACTTGGAAGGTGAGATAAGCTCACTAAAGCTATTGAACAGCTTAATGAGCTTATCCAGGGGGAGTTTGAGCTTATAAAAGCTTATGTTCCCCCAACTTTATTCTGTTTTTTTATTTTTTTTAAGGATTTTTAGTTATTTTGGATTTTCTAGCAAAAGGAAGCACAAGCAGAAATTTAACTTACAAAAGCTTTTAATATAATTAAAACAACTTAATTATGCAGAAAGTAAAGAGCTTTTAGAAGAATAAGCTTAAATGAAAATTTGCTTAAAAACATTAAAACTAAATTTTATTAAAACTTTAAGAGAGATTACAAGCAGTAGTGTTACATAAAACTTTAAAGCAGAAATTAAGCTAAACTACCCTACTCTATTCTACCCTACTCCTAATGGCTTCAACGTGAGTGAGGAGGTCCCCTTTTATAGATGAGTGAGGATAGGGGTCTTCTAGGGTTTGGAAGGCTCTGGAGCCTCTATTCTCGACCCTTTGATCAAATGATGTCAACATCCCAATCATTGGGAACCCTTGGATTGTATGCCACATCCTCTCTCCCAATCAAAAAGCTTGGAACTGCCATGGTGGAAGAATTATGTTGTCATAATCACTGACATGTCAGGGGTTCTTCTATAAGCCTTTAAGTGGAGGTAAAAATGGGGTGAACAAGGTGAATGGGATGGATGGTGAAGATAAACAGTAACCAGTGTAAAAAAAAAGCGCGTTTGGGGGTTTTGACCATTTCATTGACCGGGTTTATTATTAAAGGGAGTGGGTCGGTTTTAGATAAATGGTGGAGTGGACTTTTGTAGTTTTTGGGCCAGTGGTTTTAAAGGTTTATTGGGTTTATGTATAATGGGTTTAGTGGGATTTGGGTTTATTATTTGTTTTGGGTTAAAGTGAATAAATGGGATTTGGCTTGTCTAGTAAATAATCACAAGGACCAACTTAGCATTTTCTGAATTTGCAAGGACCAAAGCTGCCATTTCAGTAATCTTTATTCCAAGGGTTATTTGTGACATTCTTTGATTGTTGAAGGGCCATTGTTGTCAAGTCTTCAAAATATCTTCAAAAGGGCCAAAAATGATAACTCTTGAAACTTGGAGGGCCAAACATGTAATTCCATCAATCTTTTAACCAAGGACCAATCTTGACATATGATGATATTTGAGGGTCTTTGATGATAAAATATTTCCCGGCTCCGGCTTTAAATGCTCTTTCCATATCTCGTGCTCGGTTTTGTCACTTTTGGCTTGTTTTTGTCCATTTTTCTCAATATCCGTACCTGCACATTCAAAAAACACAAAAACACAACATATATGGCATATTTGGATGGTTTTTGGTCTTATTAGGTCTTAGTATGGTCAAATAAAGGTATGTGAATATACACATACCAAAATCCCCCAGACTAAGGTATTGTCGTGTCCTCACGCAATGTAATCACATCACGCTTTTGAGATAAATAATTTCACAACTCTTTTTACTAACTTTGGAAAGTAGCAAAACTTTCCAAAGAGATTACGAAATCATTTATTCCCGAAAACGCCCCGTTTATCCAATTTATTCATTATACTAACTCTATACTACAATTTATTTATTTGTTTATTTATTTATTTATTTATTATTATACTTGTGACGGTATGCCGACTTTCATTATTTTTGCAATAATGTTTAGGGTCATAGAGTAGAAACATGACTCATGGAGAAGTGACCATACGGATAAAATTCATCGTCCCTGATTTTTCACAAGCCCCCAAACTAAGCTTAAAAACGAGATCACAACTTATTCACAAGTTAGATGCTAACGCTACCCATGGAAGTTACTTATGTAATTACCTCTTGCTCCCATTTTCCTAGTTTATGGTATCTATTTATTTTATTTTTGTTGAGAAATGAATTTCTTCATATTTTCTCGTTTCGATTACTTTTTATTCCGATAAAGATACTAAATTAAGACGCTAAGTAGTTTTCGATCTTCTCTCGAGAGTCGTTGCTTTAAAAATGAGGTCCACATCAAGGAATTGGGATTCATACATATATAAGTTGTGGAGAAATTTACGTGCACCTCACGTGTCTGGTCCAGGACCATGCACATGCACCTCACGCGCCATCAACTTTTTCTAACAACTTAAGCACTTATCCTTCTCATATTGATGATTTTTTTTGTACGTAACATGTACTACGGAGCTTCACGGGGTAATTCCAAGACCTTAGACCTACTCGGAGTAAAGGATCCAAGGGTCGTTACGACGGAGAATTCCAAGACTCTAGACCTTCCTGAAATGAGGATCCAAGGTGGTTAGATCAAGACCTCACACATTACCAAAAAGAGGTCCAAGGGCCGGCGCAAGAGGGTAGCCAAGACCTAAAACCTTTTGGATTTAAGGATCCACGGGCCCGATCTCGAACCGTAGCTTATAAACTTAACTTTATTATACTTATTTATTATGCGACCTTGATGTGTACCCAATTTTTAAAGCAAGATTCTCTTAAGAAGATAAAAAACTAAATTTCGTCAAAACCTAACATCTTTAATTATTTTATACATATATATGGGGTGAACCAATTTTGTGGGAGCAAAAAGCCACAAGTACCTTCGATGAGCTCTAAAGAGAACCAACTACTCCACGTTTATCATCTAACTTCTAAATAAACTCTATCATTTCGTGTTCTTCGCAAATTTAAAATTTCAAATAATGAGATCCGCGAATGCTTAGCCGATAATCAAATATTAAGATTAGAAAGGTTAAGGGGACAAGCTAGGGCTCAACACGCCCGGATCAAGTCAAAATTTTATTCTTACTCTCGCCAGCAGGAAAGTCAACAAGGTGTCAAACACTTATTATATTTTTGCACGTCTTTTTCAACTTTTTCACATTTTTTTATGCTTTTTCACATCATTTTCATCATTTTTTTCATCAAATTTTTTCAATTTTTTCCATTTTTTTAGGAAAAACGGGGTTGCGAGAGTTCACAGCAAAGTGCAAGGCAAAAATCAGATCGAAAGATCACCCCCCCCCCCCAGACTAAAATGAAGCATTGTCCTCAATGTTTAAAAGGTAAGGGTAATCCTAACAAAAATCTAAGGCCGTTTATTAATTATGCCAAAGGATAAATGTTAGTCGATAAGATTAGATATATCATGGATTTCCCGTAGAAGCAATGAAGAATGAGACTCGAGTGGAGTAAAGACAAAACCACGAGCACGAGAGTCTTCATAAATCGGGGACAATCCTGGACATACACAAACCACCACGAAAACACGAGAAATGGAAGAGGCGCACCTCCTCACGTCACATTAGTTAAAGAAAATAGAAAGAAAAATAGAAAGGATAAGCATGGGGTGCCTCCCACGAAGCGCTTGTTTATTATCGAGTCGTATAGCTTAGACTCGCCCCGAATTTACTTAATCTTGGGGGAGCAAATGGAACGAACACCCGGCATGAAAAACGGAGATGCCAGGGTTAAAGACGGTATCCTCACTCCCGGAGAAATGAAGAAGTGAAGAAATGAGGGGATAAGTAACGAATGGGTGAAACACTCGGATGACGAAAGCAAATTCCAATTCTGAATCACGGGTGGGTTGGGTGGGTAAAATATCAAGCATCGGAACATCAATCTCGTCCACCACTCCAACAATATCTTCATCTATATCGAATTCAAAATCTACATCCGGTGGTTTCGCGGGTGGACGAGAAGATGGAAAATCAAAGAGAAATTAGTCAGCTTCGGAAAGTAAATCATCATCATGAATTTCTTCAATAAGAACATTTCTTCGAAGGTCATTCTCATCATTCTCAATACCCGGTGGTATCGAGTCGACCGTAGCAAGAAATAGATCGACATCCTCTAAAAGAGGGTCACGTGACGGATTATCAGAAATAGTACTCAAAATAATTTCAGAGTCGATCTTAAAGTCAAAACGCTCATAATCCGGAAGAGAGATATTAGCATGAATAGTGGGACTGCCACTACTCGCCTCTTCAAATTGAAAAATCTCAAGCTCGGGTAAGAAATCACTATACATAACGGGGATAGGAGAAGAAATCGGAGGATCTTTTAATGCCTCGATTTTAGAAATGAGAAGATTGATGTTCAATAATTTATCACGAAGAGCATCATCTTGTATTTCCGTATCAATATTCTCTTCTTCTAAGCTAACGAGCTCAGAAGGTAACTCCTCCACATAGTCGATGTCTCCACAAGATATAGAATCGTCATTATCAGAATCGGAAAACATCTCAACATGATCATTCGAATTAACAATCGGAGGTAAATCAAGTCTCGAAGAATCCGGAGGTGGGACAAGTGGTGTGCTTTGAGAGCTAGGAATTTCCATCACTTCCGTTATGGTCTCCGGTTCTTGTTCTTGATAGCGTGAAGATATGTTGAAACTAATATCATTGGTAATAATAGTTTCTTGGATCGTTTTGAGCCTTAGGGTTCAACAATAACAATGAACAATTATGCACAGCGGATTAAAACAAATCAAAGTTATTGACACAAGGTTTTTCACCATCATCACCTCCAATTATTATTTGATCAGAATAATAACGTGTTACCTAACTGTAACAGGGATCTAAGACACCTCAGATCTTGTAGGTATCGAACAACTAACTCTAGTCTAGGCGTTTACAATGAACCACGCCCTAGACACACACACACACCTTTACAGTAATATTACATTGTGGAAGACTTAATAAAACTAATCCCTGTATTCTCTTTATATAATAGAGAACTAGGGTTACAAAGAATATTTCTAAATAATAAAAAGATTCGTAGTAATCTTTTTCTTGCATATGAAGTTTCATCCTTTGTCACATTAAGTCCCTCTTGTTTTCATTCTTCTTGTTTTATCTCATCAAATCTATAAACCCAACAAGATAAGGCAAGTCGTTCTTTTTAGACATCGTTTTAAGCTCAGCACGTTTGTTTGATAAACTCTTAACCGTAAATCGAGAAAGGTTAGGATCAATTCTTGACGGTTTAGGAGCAATAATCTCAGTAGGATCATCCTTATCGAGAGAAGTATCGACATCTTCCAACACGGGGTCACTTCCCTCAACCGGCGTGAGAGAAGGATGGGAAGAGTCGGGAATGATTGATTCAAAAGACGAAGTGGAATTGCCACTCGAAGGATAGATTACGTTTCTTCTTCTAAGGGTTCATCCTCACCACTCTCTTCAGAGTTTTGTTTTTCTCTGCGAATCAAAATGTCTGACAAGGTTTGGAGAAAACCATTAAGTACATCTTGATCATTTATGTCAGTGATCTCGATCTGAGGTTGGGATGGAGTTATTCGGTATTGTGGAGGTTGGTCGTGATAATTATTGTCATAAGGAAACGGATTCCTTGTTTGACAATCGGTGCTAAAGTGCGGTCCTCTACAATACTCACAACCGTATTGTTGTTGTGACGGATTCGGTGAGTTCTGAAACGATTCATCATTGAAATACGGTTCTTGCTCATAAGAGTTGAAATCATTTTGAGGATAATTAGAAAAGTTCGGATTAAAATCATAAGTGTATGAATTTTCAGCTTCTGAAGCACAAAACGAACAAAATCCATTTATAAGATTTCTACCACACCTCTCGCAAGTACACCGTTGACAACAAGTCGATGACGGATCTAACGAATCTCCACATCCATCGCAATAACGTTGATCGAACGAAGAATAATCGGGCTGTGGTGGGTAGTCGGAATAATTTGAAGAGTTGTTGAATGAATTCGGATTTGGATCATAAGTGAAAGAATTACAAAACAAACAACATTTGTTCCGAAGATCATTACCACACCGTTCACACGTACACCAACGACACGGTAAACCATAAAGTGGTTCTTCACAACCGACTCAAGGAATGAATGATTCTATAAGAATTAAACATATGAGGGAGAAAGAGAATAAGAATTATCGGTTTAAAGGATAAGAAGAATATTTTTGGATTTTTATGTCGGAAAAATAAAGGAAAACAAAATTTAAAATCAATTTTGAAAAAGAAAATATTTTTGGGTTTTTGAAATTAGAAACACAAAAGAAAAACCAATTAAGAGAAATAAAATACTTTTGGTTTTTATATTTTGAAAATATTTACAAAAACGATAACTTCACAAGGAAGGGTTTTCAAAACACGAAAACAATGAACGGAATCGACACACTCTTCTCAAGCCTTCCCCGGTAGCGGCGCCAAAAT
>LBNU01004263.1:43954-62115 GCA_014162995.1 Artemisia annua | reverse complement strand
GTTGGATCGACGTATACTTGATCAACTATTATATAAGCCTTGTTAAGGTTTATAGCCTTGGTAAATCCTAATCTACTAACAATGGAAACACTGAAATTACTCTATTAAGTATGCGGAATTACTTAACAACGCTAAGAAGAATTAACCAAACTTTGTAATTTATAATAACACCTTAATCTGGCTTGGCTAGAATGCAGACTATTACAACTCTAACTTTTCTAAATCGTTTCGTAAAACTCTAATCTTATATATCTTTTGACCTCTTAGGGATCCTTTTAATAGGCACAAGGCTAACCTAAGTCGGTTTACATACTTTACGTCAAGGAATACTAATTCCTATTTAGTTTTCTTCTGAATATTTTCTATAGCATCCTTGCAACGATTTCCATCAGCAGTCCTTTTGATCTTTAATTTATCCTGCCAGTACTTCGGACCATTTAATATCTGTGCAGCTACTTTTCATGGGCAGTACTTTAAGCTTGCATCAGTACTTTGACCCAAGCAATCCTCCCTAACTTGATTTCGACTTGCTTGACTTCAAGTTTCCCTTTGGTCTTTCTTTAACAAACATGATCTTCCCCTTGATTCGTGCAATTGTCTTATACTTTCAATTGATAGATTGTTCTTGTATTATTCTTTTGAACGAATCAAATTACTAATGATATCTTCTTTATCAGCCAAACATCTTTTCAGCAACTAGTCTTTGACAGCTTATAATCTTTGTTAATCAAATTCCTGTGTTTAAGTTCATACTATTCTCATCACTTCAAGGTGTGTTAACTCCTCGTGGAGGTGAATCATTGAAAATTTTAATGGATTTGATGTTCTTTACCAATAGCCACTTACTACTGGAATAGCCCATATGTTTTGGTTTAGAGAAAAACCTTGGTCATTGATAACCATTGCTGATTTTTAGCAAACCAGGGCTATAAACAGATTGATTTGGTCCTTTACAAAGCTGCTACCCTTTGCGACTGGCTAACTTTTCAGTATAAATAACCATGGTAATTAAATTACCATGAATGGTTTTCCACAGCTTTACACAAGCCTTCACTTATGGGCTAGTCAACTCTTCACTTTGCCAGATATGATGTGGAGTTGAAAGACCATATAGTTTTTAGTAAACTATCAACTATCAACGGGATTGATAAGTCTTTACCAGAACCGTTTGATCTGCGACTAGTTGATTCTTGTGTCTATACCACATGGTGAATCAATCAACCTATCAACAACCTTTTGTTTGATGCTGATATTTTTGGTAAAGATCAATTTTTTTTATCAAAGATTTCTGGTTTGTATGTGCAGCAGTACTTTGGAAAGTACTTTCTGTACTATCAGGTACTTTAAGAATTTTGACAGATTAAACATTAAAGCATATACAGAGCTTCATTTAATGTTCATCTGCTGCTTAGTCCATTTAATTGAACAGCTTTATCACGTTCATGCTGTTTCATTTTGGTCTTCTACCTCTAAACCAGTCAATGAGTCTGATCTCAAATCTTGAGTAAGTGGATTATCTTCTCTCAGCCAACATGTAGGTACCATTGTTCCATCTTCAGTTCAGAACTGCTTACTCCTGGGTTTGCTCAAAGAATCTCATTTGTTTCCAATTCTTCCTGATTTGTCCAGAAATTTCCAGTTACTTGTCTCATTGGTTTCCCATAGGTAGTTAGATTCCCCTGAACCTAATCCTACCCCTGTTGCGTGTTTCTCCTTGCATATGTCGAATACCATTGATAAAGATGTTACGTTTTCTTAGGGGGATCTACTACTCCTATGGGAAACCAATGGACAGTACTGCAAATTTTGGACAAATCAGGAAGAATTTGGGAGATACAAAGCTGTGAGATTCTTTGGAGCAACAGGAGTACATGTTCTGGAACTGGGATAGAGAACAATGGTCTACATGTTGGTGTTTGTGTGTTTT
Organism: Artemisia annua; assembly: GCA_014162995.1. Lineage (NCBI taxonomy): Eukaryota > Viridiplantae > Streptophyta > Magnoliopsida > Asterales > Asteraceae > Artemisia > Artemisia annua. The sequence goes on along the minus strand of LBNU01004263.1, from coordinate 60,188 downwards.
CACTTCTCAGATTGATGTTTATGTTGATCATGATTTTTTTTAGTGTAGAGGTAGAGCAAAATGAAGCATTGAACGCTGATAAAGCTGTTCATTAAATGGACTAAGGCAGCAGACTAGATTAAAAGAACTCGTGGTATTATGCTTTAATGTTTATATCTTTCAATTCCGTTAAAGTACTGGATAGACAGATAGTACTTCCAAAGTACTGCCTGACTACAACCAGAATCTTTGATAAAAAAAATTGATCTTTACAAATATTCAGCAAACAAAAAGGTTTTTGATATGGTTATTTGATTCCATGTGTTATAGACACAAGATCAACTAGTCAGATCAACGGTTCTGGGTAAGATTATCAATCCGTGATTAGTTTTGATGTTTACTAAACTATATGGTCATTCACTCACCATTATTGGCAAGTGAAGAGTTGACTAGCCATAAGTGAATGGTTGTGGTTTTAAAGCTGGTGGAAAACCATTCATGGTATTTAGCTTACATAGGTTTTATACTGAAGGTTAGATAGTCCAAAGGTACAGCTTTGGTAAGACAATCAAATTCTGCTTTTAGTCCTGGTTGCTAAAATCAGATGGTTATCATTGTACATTGTTTTTTCTTAAACCAAAACATATGGCTATTCGTGTAATGGCTTTGTAAGACATCAATCTAAATTTTTCAATGTTCACCTTCCAGGAGTTAACAACCTGAGTGGATGGAATAGTTGAAACTTAACACGGGAATTGAGTACAAAGCCATTTATGAAGCTGGTCAAAGCTGTTGCTGAAAAGAGTGTTGCTTGATAAAGAAGATATTCATTGTACTTTGATTCTGCATTCCAAAATACAAGAACAATCTATCAATTGAAAGTTAAAGACATTGCATGATCCAAGGGGGAGATGGTTTGTTACGCAAAATTCAGGAAACTTGAAGTCGCAGTCGAAATCAAGTTAGGGGGGGGATGTTTGGTCAAAGTACTGATGAAGTTAATGTACTGTCCATGAAAGTACTGCACGATATAAAGGGTCGAAGTACGCTTGCACTAAAGTTAAATCAAGGACTGCTGATGAAATTCGGTGCGGGAAGGATGGCTTGTATTTCTGAAGATTATTTATAGGAATTGTATTCTTGTACGTAAGTATTGTAACCGACTTAGGGTGTATCCTTGTGGATATAAAGGATCACTAGGGGAGGTCAGATATATAGGTCTTATATAGGAGTTTTTACGAATCCGATTTAGAAAGTAGAGTTTAATAGTCTGCAATCTCAAGCGATTTAAGGGATATTATAACAAGTTTGGTTAATTTTCTTTAGCTTTGTTAGTATTCGCCTACTTTTATAGAGTAATTCATGTTTTCCTTGTTGTAGATTAGGATTTATCAAGGCTTAACCCTTCAAGCTTATATAGTTTGGTCGAGTATATCGATCAACAGTACACCCAAAAATTTAACCAATGACAGCGGAAGATTTTTATAATTTAAACGGAAGCTTTCTTAAAATAACAGGGAAGACTTTAATTTAAAGCGGAAGACTTTTGGTGTTTACTATCGAGGATCTTTTCACAGTCACAGAAAAGCACACAAGTGATTTCTTAAAAAGTTTACTTTATTTCAAAACCATTTATTAGATGTTACATTTCAACAACACATTATTATAACAAGTTTTTTTAGTCAGTAACACCCCCAAAAATTTAACCAATGACAGCGGAAGATTTTTATAATTTACAACGGAAGACTTTCTTAAAATAACAGCGGAAGACTTTTAATTTAACAGCGGAAGACTTTTGGGTGTTACTTCGAGGATCTTTTCACAGTCACAGAAACAACACAAAGTGATGTTTAAAAGTTTACTTTATTTCAAAATACCATTTATTAAGATGTTCACATTTCAACAACACATTTATTATAAAACAAAGTATTTGTTTAAGTCTATATGCCCACTCCGTGCCTTCATAATTCTTCTTGTTTAGTTCCTGAGATAAACATGCTAAAAGTCAACATAAAGTTGAGTGATATTCATAGGTTTGAAAGTTAAACAGTTGAACACAAGATATAGTCATTTATTGCAAACGTATGCAATCAAACAAGTTAAAAAGAATTCACATATACCCGTTATTGCATTAAGCTCATGACACACAACGATTTGACAGCCAATCATATTTAATAATATGACGCAATATAATAATAATATGCCCTCAAGATAGGTCTTTGCCAGTAACCTATGTCATCAAAATAATGTGCGTTTGGTAGTTTTCTCCAACGACCAAACGGGGATTGTCAGCCCTAAATAGATCTATTCACAGTTATTTACGTTCACTCATCAAGTGATTAAGGTTCATGATCGAAGGTCTTCTGGCAATAGCTACTTAAGCAATAATAACGGTCAGCCGGTATATCAATACCAAAATAAAAAGACTTGTGTTCGGTTTTTAAGCATGTATCCCCCCACATAAAACAGTTAAAAAGTGGGCTATGAACTCACCTCAGTAGTACAGTTGTATTGTAATCTCAACAAAGCAAGGCAACGGCTTCACACACAACCTAAAAGATAATGCAAGTTTCAGTTGATAGTCTAAGTCCGGTTTTATCGCGAATACTAGTCATTTAGTTATGAACGAATCTCGTGTTAGTTTAAATGCTTAAAGTTCAAAAACAAAGTTATATATCCATATAACTTGTAAGCAAAATGATTGATGATTGATATAAAGTTATCATAATTAAGTCACATGAGGAATCACGAATAAAGAAAATATGTCACGTATCGTTTATATATCGTTAATATTAATTATATAACGTATATATATATAAATCTTATCTCGTTCTTTAATCCTGAATACACGTTCATTTGTATAAACAATATTATTTTTATAAAATAATATTTGCAGAAAAATCCTTCATGTTTTACCAAAGTTACACTTTTAACCTTAACGAGTATAATTTTTACACCGTTAGTCCCAAGTTAACGGTTGTTTCATTTTAAGTCCAAAAAGTATTACATTTACATTTCTTACTTCTATGTTTCATTATTAACAGTTTCTAACCCAGAAAATAAGTTTTGGCAGTTTATACTCAAAGTTTACAACTTTGGCAGTTTTAGTCCTTCGGTTAAGAAAATTTGCAAAGTTAGTCCAAAAATCACCAAATTCAAAGTTTAACATTTTTATATTTTCAATAAGCTCAGTAGGTTCAAAATAATTTATTTCAACTGCTTATTAGCTTAATAAGTGCTTAAAATAACAAATGGGCCTTAACGAGCCATAAACAAGGCCCAATAACCATTTTTGATCCAATGGGCTTATGAAACTTTTGGGCCTGGACTTGGGCTTGTTTTATGAGTCTAAAAATATTAAAGTTGGGCTTGTGTGATCAGCTTATCTCAAAAGCTTATTGGGCTCTAATAAGCCCACGTTAGGTTGTAAAGTTTTATAGAAAACTTAGTTTGGTCGATTCAAATGAGGTCGGGCAAAGGGTACAAATAAGTTTATAAGGTCGAATAAATTAAGCCTCTTGTTTGTCAACCAAGGTGACAATGGGTTCGAGTTATGAAAATATATGGTCATGTGTCGAATAAGGTTTTTACGAGGCCAAAGTGATTTGAGCAAACTTAGTTGTAAACAGTTTAAAGACTTAGAAAATATTCTAAGTGTTTTAATACTTATACGAATGGGTCACATGACTTTCAAAACGTGTGAGATTAGTTGAGTAAACGTTATGATCATGATCGAATATTTGTACCTTCCATTTGTTAGTATATTAGACAATTAATATGTCGAATAAAATATATATGTTACGTTCTTATATTACGAATAAAATAGGTAAAGTAAACATGCAAACTCATTATTAACGAAATGAAAAACAAGGAAAAATAGTGTCGAGTGGCTTACTTCACCTCAAAAGGTGGGGTTTTATGGTACGTATGGTTCGAAATGGATCAAAGGATCAATGTGGTTCACTTCACGTTCAACCAAAGGTTCAAGACGAGCTAAGCAAGGTACTATTGGATCTCTTCTACACTTCGTACGCTTCACCAACTTCTTGTCCCACTTCTTGTATAACTTCTTCACGTAAAATATATTATGGTACGTATGTGTGTGTGAGATCAGTTAAGGTTGCATGGGATGTTATAAAGGCTCATGAAATGTCAAGACAAGTGAGTTAGGCCAAAGAAATGGTGTGTTGGCTTGGTTCCATAGTGTGGCACCTTCATTCTTGCCCAATCGAATTCTAATAGACAAAAGGAATGTTTATCTCTTTTCTGTTCATTCGTGACATCTCACAAGGAGTACAGTGTTCGTTTGTTTGCCATTGGAGAAGTTGTAAGGTGCTAGGGAACAATGTGACACGTTTTTAGTTATCTTGTCCACATGAGTTGTGTAGTTTACTTTGACCAAATTTGAAATAGTAAACGAGTGTTGGTCATTTCTGTTTATTTGCTTGGTGGTGAATCGACATATGAAATAATATGTTGGTGTTGTGTGTTGAATTCGTAAGAAATAGGGTGCGTTTGTAAGGGGGTCGCGACTGGACACAAAAGAAAAGAAAAAGAAAAAGTTACAAAGGGTTCGTTTGGGCTTGTAAAGCCCTTTGGGCTTGGTTTGGTTCTCGGCCCAGCAGAAAAGAAAAGAAAACGATTATAAGGAGTCCGTTTGGTGTAGTAAATGGGTTTAAGGCCCAATGGGTCACGGGGGCCCACTTAGTAAGTTTCACGGGTCGGGTTACGATCCAATAATATTAGTGAGTGATCTCGGGAATTTTCGTAGGCTCGGGAAATATATAAATAGTACACGGTATTTAAACGAAACGTATATTTATATAAATATAAACGTTTAAATATATTCGCGATAATTAGACTATCTAGGTTTGTGTGCAAGCATCGTTCCTAGGCAAAAGATAAATCACAATTTACCGTTGTGATTTATATATCAAATCACATATAAAAAAATTTTGTCACTCGTAAAAAGGGATATTTAAATAACGAAATACCTTTATTCCAGTTTACGTATTTACTAATCGTACGGGAATTTACGAGAGGCTACAAGAGACATGATCGTGTTCTATCTATTTAAACTATTCTTTAAGAATAAAGGGGTGATTGGTTAAAGTTTATTTGAGGAGTTAAAATACCTTATTGTGTATATAGGGACATTACTTGGAACTTATTAGGACAACACATTTAAGTCAGAAACCAAGAAGCCTACTTTAAAATCTGTTGACTTTCATTTTTGAGGTTAGACCCAAAGAGACTAAAATGCTTTGAGGATGATTATTCATGGGCAATCAATAATCTCCCTTGGTTAGTCTTCTATTTCTTTTTACTATCTAACTTATGATATTTGGGAAAATGTTTATATGGTGATGGTTGCTCTTTCCTACTTCCTCAATTGCTCGCTGTGTAAGGTATACCTTCAATGTAACAAAGAATTATGTCGTTTGTGGTTGCATTAATATCTCATAGGTAATAGCACAAGAGGCCGAGGATACTGATTCAACTTAAAGTGATCAATATGGAACCGTAGGGAGGAAATATCCATATGGAACCGTAGATGATGTTCGTCACACAAATCCGCATTTGATACACCTATAAAGTTAAAAGGGAATGAATAACAACTTCAACAAAACAAATCAAGGATATGATGTTTGATCGATGAAGTTTGAGACGAGGTCACGAGCAAAATGATGATCACATGAATACACAAGAAATCTTTGTTATATGAGAGAAATTAGCGTTTTAATAGGAATGGTCCATTCACAATCTACTATTTTTTAGAATTTCCTATGGCAACTTGCTTGAATCATTTGTATCCATTCCAATAAGCAGGTTTACACCGTTTATCACTTGATACGTCGTAGATTTCATAAAATTTCTATAATCACTTTAAACCAACAAATTTAAGAATACGTATGACCTATAATGTATGTGTATGTTTAATAATTGTATGTTATCTCTATTTATATGAATTCAATGCAATGCATCTTTTTGCCTTTATGTTCAATACTCTGTATTTGTGTAACTTTATTATTNATATATATATATATATATATATATATATATATATATATATATATATATCTCTATATTATATATAACAGGAGGCGTTACACGCGTAATACTGTAAGCAATTTTTTTACTTTATTTTATTTGCATTTTTTTTAATTAATTTATTATTTGGAGGGACATGACGTCATTGTGTGGCAGTAAGCAATACCATTTTTTTTGTGGCAGTAAGCAATACCATTTTTTTTCATTTATTTAAATTTCGGATACCATTTATTTCATTGATTTCGGATACCATTTATTTCATTTAATTGATTTTCGAAAATTTATTTGTACAAAAATGCAAGATGGATTCGAACTTGGGACATTGAATAATGTTAACAACCATGCCAGCCACTAGATCTAAACTGTTTTTTTGATTTATTGTTTGCAAACAAAAGCCTATAAACTTTCCAAACAAACATAACCCTGGAAATTAGTAAAACTTACGTAGTACATAAAAACAATACGCCCTATGTTAAACCCTAATGCGATCTTTATTCTGCCTCCCATGCTAAACCCTAATGTGATATTTATTGGTCTTCATTCTTGCATCATACTATCCTCAAATCTTTGTGGTAATAATACAATTATTGATTTTTGCAGGTTTCATGTTTTATGTATCCATTCTTCAAAGTCGAGATAATTTTTGTGTTCATGATTCTGATATTTGGTACTTTTATTATGTTTTTCTTTTCTTTCTTTTTTGTGTGCCGAATATTCAGTTTGACGGACGGAGCATAAAATTGCATTCAGCAAGTTTTACCTAAACGCCATTCAATTATGTAAGTTTAATTCTGAACTTGAGGTTGTTTTTAATTCAGCAACTTCTGCACATAATGTCTCTTAAAAGTACACATGCATTTTGACTCACCCATAGAAGTTACATGTTCTAACCTGAACATGTTCTCAATCCCCCCAACCTGTCCGATTTGCTAGCTCTAGGTCGTATGTGTGAATTTAGTACAACTCTATCGACAACCTAAAGATCCTGTATGCAAGTCAGAAGACCAAAAGTTTCAAAGGCCATCTTTATGCATACATACTAGCTGAACCAAAGTGCCATTGCAATTACTTTCTCATACATATTTGCTGTACACATGGACATGCATAATGTGATCCGTACGAGCCCTATGGTATAATAATTTTTAGATAAATTTATTTTTATATATTAGTTGCGTAGGTTACTTCTTAACATCTTAAATATTTTGCAGGTTGCGCTTATACGATGAGACAAGCGTCAAGCAACAGCTGGTCAACGCATGAGAATCAAAATACCAAAAGAACACGTCCGACCATAAGTGAAGAAGCTAGGCAACAACAATTTATAACAGAAAGTTGTAGAGTTCTAAGCTTAGTGCTTGGGAAAAGACAGTTGGAACATGAGGTTGACACGTCTGTATGCATTTTTGTAACAGGTATTATAATCTGAAACTTAGATGTAACAGAAGATATTTAATGTGATAGGCACTGAATAAATTATGATCGGCAGAGATCAATTTAATTGCCTGAATATAAGATTTTAACAAGATTATTGTTGAATACTAGATAGAAGAGTGGCATCAGGAACACTTATATCAGTTGCTTATCTAAATATGTAATTATAATGAATGAGATCGGGACAGTTGACAATATCCTAGAGTTCATTGAAGGTGTGAAAAACAGGCATGTTCTCGTGTCTGATTTATATTCTGACATGTTAACACGAAAATATGTAATTATAATGATGATGGCGATTTTTGATTTCATGCCTACAGGATACGAAAAATGTCAGGTTTAGGGCATCGCGTGTACAAAAACTATGATCCCAGAGCAAAGGTTATCAATAAGTTAGCAGAGGAAGTTTTCTCGATTGTAGGCAGGGATCCCCTTATTGAGGTATTTCAAAGTTCATTAGATGATGTTTACTTATCCAATTCGTATGGTTTAAAAAATAATCAACTACATGCTTTTAAAAGGTGGCTATTGCTTTGGAGCAAGCTGCACTATCGGATGAGTACTTTGTCAAACGAAAATCGTACCCAAATGTTGATTTCTATTAAGGACTGATTTCTAGGTATGACTTTGAGATTTTTAGTCCAACAATGGTTGCTAAATGTTGGATCTGGCTATTAATGTGATGAATTCAATTCATAACAGGGCAATGGGTTTCCCTGATGAGTTCTTTCCTGATTGTTATATCTCGAATGGCGGCTATTTATCACACTAGCGAGAGTCGCTTGATGACCTTGACACTAAGATTATGAGGCCCGCATAATAACTATAGGATTCCCAGTTCAGTAACAAGTTTAAATATGGGCTGATGTGACATTACAAGATGACCGAAATTTTAAGGGTAGAGTGGTGAATGCATATATCCATTCTGATATTACGTCCTGCTGATTGGGTAGCAATCGTGGGTTGTCCCCTATCTCTTCAAAACACAATCACAATTGGTATTGTAAGATAAATAAAATACTCCCATGATTATGTGTACGAAATCCACTAATTTAACTATTTTACTTTTTATTTACGTCCTGGTGATTGAGTAGCAGCCGTGGGCTATCCCTTATCTCTTCAAAACACAATCACAGCTGGTATTGTAAGGTAAGATAAATAAAATACTCCATGATTATGTGTACGATAATCGACTTTAACTATTTTACTTTTAATTGTCGGACAATGTGATGGAAAGATTAAACTTGTAACTGTTGTGCAAACATTTATCTGCCAGTCTTCAGCTATGTTGATCGTAAGAGCAGCGATTTAGGACTTGGAGGGACGAGGAGAGAGTATTTACAGGTTGATTGTGCTATCAATGCGGTACTTTAACTTTCTTTTATTCGGCTTTTTATCTTGCAGGGTTTCAGAATAGATTCCAGAATCTACAACGTATACAATAGAACAACATGGGTCGGCATGAACACAGACGGTACGCTACTTATCTAATTTGTAAAAAAAATGAAAATGATTATATTGAACCAGCCTAAAGTAGCAAGCTCGCCTAGCTAAGCACCAAGCTGAGATCTTGGGAAAAGTTATTTGCAATTCACTATCCAAAGTCCAAACTGTTAGTCGTGTGTGAATAGAAACTTAACAGAATTCCAGGTGCTGATTCTATATGATGGTAACTGATGTATGCTCACTCTATCGTTCTTATAGTTTTACAATAGTTAATAATAAAGCAAAAGACTCCTATTTCGTTAAGTGTTACTCATTTTTAAGAAGCCCTTTGCAAGCTAAGAGTGGCTATATCTACCAATTACTTAACTGGGTTTTTGTCTGCCACGAGTCAAATAAAACTGGAATGGGTCAAATGGGTCGAAGTAACCCAAAGCTTACTTTTACTGCATACCTTTTTATAAAGTTCTATTGAGATAGTGTGTTGGCCTTTAGGGCCATACAAAAGTAAATTTTAACCTATTACACGACCTGTTCGACCTGCCCATTTTGTCACTCTTTTTTTATGTTCCTATTATTATTATTTTATTTTTATTTTATTTTTTTTTTGTGGGGAGAGAAGTTATTGCTCTGACTGGGGGTTTTTGGTTTGGTCATAGATGATCCTTGATGCCATAGAGCAGGTAGGTGGGATATACGTTGTGACTGCCAATCACGGAAATGCTAAGGACATGGTAAAGAGAAACAAGAAGGGTGAGCCAATTCTCAAGGATGACGAGGTCCAGATCCTAACATTGTACACTCTTCAGCCGGTAAGCTATATGATGTGTTATTTTGGACTCCTGTTTTGTAGGGTATAAAGGCCAATGGTCTCTTAAAAGTGAAATTCGATAGGTGAAGGAGTTCATATAGAAGTAAAGAAGTAGCTCATAAGAATTAATTATGCCTAGCATTATCATCTTTCTTCCCAAACTTGACGTCTCATTTCCAAAGTGATGAGGATCTTTTTCGTTGCTAACTAATATAGATGCTTAATTGTTTTGCTTGAATATCTAAGCTTCATTTCATTATAGTTTATGTTATGTTACTATTTAAACCTATTATCTGTGGGAAAAAAAGACACCAGAACAATGTATTACTGTATTGTAGTATACGTAAGCACGGAGATTGTATATGTAAACACCAGAACAATATTCAGATGGTTGTTGCACCTAGGTATGGTAGATAACATAATTTGATTGGTATGCACTTCATAAAACCAAGCCAAAAGCTGCACAATTGTACTCTTTCCAGCACCACTTGAACCTACTAGAGCCGTAACAGTTCCACAATTTAATGTCAAATTGAGGCCACTAAGGATCTCTACATCAGACCTCAAGGGATACGAGAAGTGCAAATCTAAAGAACGATAAAATAGTGAGTTACAATCAAATATCTATTAAGCACTGGACTAAGCAAAGGTGGCAAAATGAACCATCGATCAGGTTGTGTAACTTGTCAAGACAAGTGATATTTTACAGGCAACAAGGGGTTCNATACGTTGTGACTGCCAATCACGGAAATGCTAAGGACATGGTAAAGAGAAACAAGAAGGGTGAGCCAATTCTCAAGGATGACGAGGTCCAGATCCTAACATTGTACACTCTTCAGCCGGTAAGCTATATGATGTGTTATTTTGGACTCCTGTTTTGTAGGGTATAAAGGCCAATGGTCTCTTAAAAGTGAAATTCGATAGGTGAAGGAGTTCATATAGAAGTAAAGAAGTAGCTCATAAGAATTAATTATGCCTAGCATTATCATCTTTCTTCCCAAACTTGACGTCTCATTTCCAAAGTGATGAGGATCTTTTTCGTTGCTAACTAATATAGATGCTTAATTGTTTTGCTTGAATATCTAAGCTTCATTTCATTATAGTTTATGTTATGTTACTATTTAAACCTATTATCTGTGGGAAAAAAAGACACCAGAACAATGTATTACTGTATTGTAGTATACGTAAGCACGGAGATTGTATATGTAAACACCAGAACAATATTCAGATGGTTGTTGCACCTAGGTATGGTAGATAACATAATTTGATTGGTATGCACTTCATAAAACCAAGCCAAAAGCTGCACAATTGTACTCTTTCCAGCACCACTTGAACCTACTAGAGCCGTAACAGTTCCACAATTTAATGTCAAATTGAGGCCACTAAGGATCTCTACATCAGACCTCAAGGGATACGAGAAGTGCAAATCTAAAGAACGATAAAATAGTGAGTTACAATCAAATATCTATTAAGCACTGGACTAAGCAAAGGTGGCAAAATGAACCATCGATCAGGTTGTGTAACTTGTCAAGACAAGTGATATTTTACAGGCAACAAGGGGTTCGACCGGAACACACTGTCTAGAATTTTCAAATACTTATAAACATTTAGTATGTAAAATATTATTACATAATTTTAGTTATCTCAACGAGTCAATGACGATCTATATTTTTTAAAAATAATTAAGGAGGTTTTATGCATTAGATATACTCTTAGGTGCTGTTTATTTTTAATTTATATTAAGTGCTGATTACATATGACATCTGGTTTGACAGATAAAGGGTCCCTCGAATGAGTGATATCTTTAAAGAACACTTTTCTATTAGTTCGTGCTCTTAGCAGAATAAGATTGGTTTATAATTATTTATATGTTAAATGAACTATTATTTCAGTGATCTAACATGTTTAATCTTTTTTTTTGATTTGATATATTTCTATGATATATATATATATATATATATATATATATATATATATATATATATATATATATATATATATATATATATATATATATATATATATATATATATATATATATATATATATATACAGATAAAGGATGAACTCAAAAGTGCTATCAATAGTATGTGCATCTAATCTTCCCTTACTGTTTAAATATTATTATCTAATTGGTGTATCAAAAAAAACTAGATGCAAATCTGTGTTTAATACAATTAGGGTGTTTATCGATTAAAAAGGCAGCAACCACACTGAAGTACAACCAGGACGTGCCACCATACTGAAGTACATCTTTCCAATAGCGTAGAGTTAAAGTAAGCTTATTCTTCATATACAGTCTTTTATTAGTTTGTTGCAGTTGTCAATACGCACGCACTTCTATTATCTTTTAAGAGGTAATAACTTTATCTGATATAGCAACTTATAGACAAGAACTGTAATATAGGGGACTGGCACCTTGAGTTGGTATACATGAAGATTGGCAGCTTGCTTTGGTTGTTTGAGGTAGGACTTGAATAGATCGAGGTAACCATTTATATTTCTTGGTATTCCTCATATAAGAGGTTAGTTCATCTCCTTATTTGGATATTTCAAATTATAGAGTGTTTGGTTTCCTATTGGTTGCGGCAGGAGTAAGTTTAAGGATTATGAAATCAGAAGCCATAAGCTCAAGTTGATTAGCACTTGAAAACTCAATTATCATCTGTAAAAGGCAATGCTAAACATTGTCTTACATTTAGAAAAGCACGTGCCATATAGAATTAATTATTCATTTAACGCATTATATAAGTGTTTGATGAGTAGCTATTATTAAAATAATGATCACACGGCTTTGTAATCATTACAGGTCTTAAGTTGGCGTCCAAAAGATTAAAGCTATGTAAGTTTACAATTGAAGCTGTTGTTGATGACACAATTGTGGATTCCTCTACATATAAGGTAAGCACGATATGCTACGGCTTCAAAGAAAGTTGAAAGAGGTAATAAAAAATAATAAAATTTATTTATCGTTAATGCTCTAGATGCCGTAAAAACTGAGAACTTTCTGATTTTCAACTTCCTACAAAAGTTTCAGTTCTTTGATGTTGAGACTATTGTAAATGGTGGTGCAGAGAAAGATATTGGCATGGAGAGTGGAAGTGGTGATAAGATAAGTGGAGTTGAAGAAGAAAGAAACGCAAATTTTAGTCTAGAAACTATGTTTCTATGAAGTTAATTATAGAACTAAATTTTAGTCTACAAACTATTTGCAACAGTAAAGTAAGACAAGTTTATATTGTAGCCCCATGGTCACTATGGTTTGTCCATTTTTTCACATTTAGTCACTGAACTTTTTTTTTGACATACATGGTCACTGAAGTTTTAAATCGCTACAGACCCAGTCCATTTCGTTACATAAATGGTCACTGAAGTTTCAAACCACAGTGACCATTTATGTAACAAAATTGAAACCTTAATGACTGGATCTGTAACGATTTGAAACCTTAATGACTGACCTTGTCAAAAAAAAGTTCAGTGACTAAATGTGGAAAAATGGACAAACCACAGTGACCATTTATGTAATTTACTCTACATTTTTTTCCTAAAAATATAACTTTAAAATGTTAATGTGTGTTAAAGATAGTATTTTTGAAAATGCATGATATATTTGTAATATTATTATCAAAGTTCGTGGAGTGTGTTAGTTCAATTAAAAGAGAAGGAATAATCACAAGTCATGCACGCCATTGTTGATACAAAAATGTTACATATGTAAATAGACGCCGACGACATTCTAAAAATGAAGGCAAGTAAACCTAAAAGATTTTATGTACGGCCCTTTTTCTTTTAAAATGTACACTTTCCAACCATTCTTTACCAACCTTCTCCGCTATACAAAAATATGTCAACGATAATTATAAGTCATGCCCGCCCATCGGGCGGGCTTCGAAAACTAGTATATATATATATATATATATATATATATATATATATATATATATATATATATATATATATATATATATATATATATATATATATATATATATATATATATATATATATATATATATATATATATATATATGAGTTTGGATCAAATAAAAAGTATATTATGGTAAAAAGGATAAAAAGAGTTAAAAGTGTAACATATGTCATTTAATTAATAAGGGTATTCTAGACATTTAATCATTTCTCTTTTAAATGATAATTTAATCCTCTTTAAATTCTCATTTTAAGTTTTAACATGCCTTCTACTCACGTCACTTTTCCTTACAAAAAACAAAACCATAGGACGTCACTTGTTGTAACATACCAGCTTTGTCAAAATGTTAGAACTTTCGTATCCGAACAATCAGTGTGTCAAAAAACTTGTTTTTCTTTTTGTGTGTCATAATACACCACTTTTAAACTAAGTTTTTTAATAAAAAATATGTTAAAAAATTAGGGTGTCATTACAAATGTATCAAAAGACTAAGAGGGTGCTTGGTGGGGGTTAAGGGGGTGCGGAATGGGTAAGGTATTCATTAAGGGCCCACCTCCCTCATTCCTTGTGCTTGGTTAGTGAGGGGTAAAGGATTGATTTCCTCGTACTGGGTAATCAACCATTATAGAGTAAATTGTGAGGTAAAGTATTGATTACCCACCTCACTCATTCATTTGCATTCCTTTCTCTTTTCCTTTCCCTTTCCCTTTCCCCACTTTGAACCAAGCGGACCCTAAGTGTGTCATATAAAAAATGTGTAACTTAGTGTGTCACTAGAAAATATGTGTCAAAAGATATCATTTTTCATTAAAAATGTGTCATAAAGTGTTAGTGTGTCACTACAAATGTATTAAAAAAATTTGCGTGCCACTACGAATGTATCAATAAAATTAATGTGACAAACATAGTGTTTCATTACAAATATACTAAATTAGTGTGTCACGATATATATACTAAAATGATATGTGTCAAAAAAACATAGTGTGTCATTAAAAATGTATCATGAAATTGTGTGTCAAAAATACTAGTGTGTCACGACAAATGTATCCAAATATATATTATGTTTCAAGACACTTATGTGTCACAAAAAATGTATTAGAAAAATAGTGCACTGAGTATAATACGTATATATTTGCTNTTAAAACATAAAAAAGAAAAAAAAAGAAAATTAGTAAAATATAATTGTATAAGCTTAGGGGCATCAATGGTATTTACCACTCCATTATCCCTCTTAACCCTAGTCCCTTTTAACCCTTATTTTCTTCGAACCGCCCACTGTCTCATTTCTCTCAACCTCCTCTCTCTCTCCCCTCTCATAATAACAGCCTCCACTCTCTACATATCCATAACATAAAAACATTCCACCGATCCATAATAAAAAGAACGCCGTCTATAACTTTCCAGCGAACAACCACCTCGTCAACCATTTGCCGGAATATTGGTCCAATTTTTTTTGGCATTCTTTCTATCTCCGAACCAATTTTTTTCCTTTTTTTTTCTTTTTTTTTTATGATGTTTTGATTATTCGCAAGATCTTTATGGAGGCCTTGGTAGGTGTACTTTTTTCTCAAAGTGAAATCTTTTTCTGTTATGGGCCTCGAAATATTTTGTTTGGGTCTAATATAGTGATACACGGATCTGGGTTTGATTTGGTGGTAGTCGAGTTTTATCATTGTGGAAATCTTGGCTGCTGCTAACGTTGTATTTATTTCATAAGTCCGAGTAATGCGTGTATCAACTATAGAAGGAATATATCAATTCTTGGGTTTTTGAAGTTTTAAATTGTTGTTCGTGGTTTAGTTCGAAAAAGAAAGCCACCATCTGACATGCTTTTTCTCATTCCCAGACACCATTATTTTCATCTATAAACAATACCACCTTTAAGATTTTATAAAATTATATGTCCTTCTTTTGTTTTACTTCCCTAGGATGATCTTATTATTGTTATATCATTTGTTTTATACCATGTGTTTTTCTTGTTGTATTAGGATTTTTATTTCATGTTTTTGATTTCCTAGTCAATTGTTTTTATGTATTAACTGTTTTATATTTGTGGATCGGGTTTGAGATGTAATATATATTAGATTTTTTTTTGTAGTGTGTAGGATCGTCTCAAGAACAATTGTGTACTCGTTGTATCATTTGTCTATTTACTATATCGTTTTGAAGTTGTGTATTTAATGTATCAAATAAATTTTCTAATTTTATCACCTAATGTACCATTTGTGTACTCGCTATATCACTTGTTTTAAAGTTATGTACTTGATGTATCAAATATAAAATTTTACGTATTTGATATATCAAATAAAAAATGTGGAAGTTGTGTAATTGATGTATCAACAAGAAAATGTGGACCAGATTTTTATATAAAAAAATAAATGAAAATTTGAAAAAAATTGACCACATTTGGATTTGAATTCTCCAAAATACCCTTGATACCCTATTTAATTACGTTTAATGCTACTAATTTAATATTAATCTCATCTAACATCAATTAAAAGATCTAACGGTCTATATTGGATCTTATTTTTAGAACTTTAAGCTTCATCTCACATTAACCCTCCCCTATATATATATATATATATATATAT
>LBNU01004262.1:361837-401837 GCA_014162995.1 Artemisia annua | reverse complement strand
ACTTGTAACCTGGTTCCATTACATAATCCACCTCATTGATCAATGTTGCGCAAACACATAACCGGAGTGCTAATCTTCAAAACTAATTTATAAATAAAAAAAGCAAATGCAAATAAAGAGACACTATCAATTTCCATTACTGGAACTACAACAACTATTCAGCAATAACATCATCTTCATAATGAGACTAAATCACCTAAGCCTTTTTTTTTAGAAAGGCCACCTAAGCCCTTAATATCCTGATTTTGACAAGGTACAAAAATTAATTCAAACCGTAATACATGAACATAATATTCTTATTTTAACTACCAATCATGTAATAGTCTTTAAAATGATAAGGTAATCCAACTTTGATACAAATCTTGCTCTAACACAAGTTAGGAGGTTGAATGCATTAGATTACAGCCTGACTTGTCGTTTTTAGTATATTGTTTTTCCAAGGTAATACTCGTGAAAGTATTTCCCCGGGTCGTGTCCCAGCGAAGGTGTGAATGAAATAGGGATAACGTTGTGTGATTCGTGTCGTGAATGGCGATAAAAGTGAGGTAGGATTCTAAACTACTAGTAAATCAACAATAGAAAGCATACAATAAGACAAGTAAAAAGATAACGTAAAGCACGAAAAACCTAAAACCTAATCTAAACTAAAACGCATTAACTAATAAAAAACTACGTAAGCGTGTAAGATAAAAAGTGAAATTAACGCAAAACTAATCCTACGGGGGTAAAAACAATTTTCCTAAATTCTAAATGTAAAAAGAAAATTTGGGAAAAAGGAAAATATTTTTTATGACTTTTTATTTATTTAAAATGATTTAAAAACTATTAATAAGAAATAAAATGATTAAAAATGGAAAAACTTGAAAAATAATTCTGAACTTTTTATAGAACTTACTTTATACTATCAGAAATCTAATAAAAATATGAAATGTGAAAATGCCCTATGAAAAAAGCTGTGTATAAGCTAAAACAGTTTATAAAAGCTAAATAAAAAGAAAAATGAAAAGCATGTTAAAAGAATTAAATGAGAAGAGTATGTTGCAAAAAGTCCCAAGGGCACGTTGGTTTAGCTGTGTGGTGTTGAGGTTTGGAAAGCAGGAGGTCCAGGGTTCGAATCCCTTGGCCACCTTTTTTACAAAACATTTATTTTTGTGATTTTTCTTTTTGAAAACTAAATATAAGCTAAAAATATAAACCTTTTGTGAAAACTAAATTTATGAAAACTGAGAATAAGCAAGAAAGAAGCAGAAATACGTGACAGTTATAAAGAGAGTTTGAAAGGGAAAAGAACAAGCTAAAAGCTATTAAAACTATCCAAAAGCTACAGCTAGATGCCAAGCAAACTTAAGCTTAGTCTGACTAAAAGCCATTTTATAGAAGCTAAAACAAGCCAACTGATAAACTAAGACAAACTGATAAGCTAAATCAAATACCAAGTAATAGCTAAAAAAAAAANTAAAAGCTCTACTTGCAAACAACAATTAAGGCAACAATCAAACTCACAAAGGTAAAATAGCCGCAAATATAGCTAGTTAGTACCACAAGCTATTACTGAAAACAGAAATCAAGCAAAAAGCTATATTGGAGAAACTTAAAAAGAAGCAATGAAAGCTTAGTTAGCCTACTGTTGGTGGTGCAGGGCATGTAAAAATCCAAACAGTGCTATGGGGGATGTTTCAAGCTAGTGCAAAAGCTACAGGAATAAAAGCTAATCTCTAAAACTTCCAAAACAATAAAGCACATCTTCCAGTGATCTACCAAACCAAAATTCAGGCAAAGGTGAGCTTAAATGAGCTTAATAAGTGGCTAAGAAAAAGCTAATTTGGACAGATAGCATAAGTGCAAGGCAGAACAGGTCAAAGGGCTGATTTGAAGCTAAAATTGAGCTAGTAAACAATGAAATTATGATGTAAAAACTGGTTCTATATGTTAACAAGTAACCAAATATGATCTAAAACTACTTTTTATCAATTTACAAAAACTATTAAGCTCTAAAATTTATCTGAGATGGGGGATAAGAGCTGCTGAAGCAGTTTGTTTTAAAAATGGGTGAATGTATGCAGAAACAAAATATGACTAATACCACTGTGCTACCAGATACCAAGTAACTATATTGAGCTAGGTTGAGTTCATTTTAACACCTAAAATGATTCTACACCAGATCACTCTATAAATTGCAAGCTAAGCTGATATAAAATCCTAAAATGAAAATTTCTTATGCAAATCCTAGTAGCCTAGCTGCAACTACTGAAAAACTCTACAAACTACTCCTAATATCAGATTAGAGCCAAAGTAATTAAGAAAAAATGGTCAAAATAGATTCATGCATCAAAACAGTCCTTATACCAAACACCACTATAACTACAGATTACTCTATGATATGCATATGTAAAGCTCAAATCATCAAACAAATTATCACACTAAGTTTATTAAAGCTAAAACAACAGCTTACAACAACAATCATAAACAAGATCACAGAATCATAGATCAAGCAGAATTAAGGCATACATGAGCAGTAGCATATATGAAATCAACAAGCTCAAACACTTTTAAAATCTACTCACTCAAGTTCAAATAGAAGCAATCAAACAGTAACTAATCAATTAAACAGATCTAAACTTATAATGCAATGAAATAGAAGATTAAGCTAAAAAGGAGATGAGATCTTACAAGTGCCAAAGCCCTAACTGAAATAGGGTGTTACTCCAGCCAAAGCCTATCTTTGGTTAGGCTTAAAACACCATGGAAACACTGTTCTATCACCAACAATCCCAGAATCACCATCATGAAAGCTACCTCTGACTTTCGTTGACCAGATACTTTTAAATCTATTTCAAACAGAAACTAAGCTTCAAACCTTACCAAAAGCTTATTGTAAAGCTTGAATGAACTTTTGAAATCAAGAAACGTGAACTTGAAAACAAATTGGAATATTAGAGTGCTTGAAAATTAAATGACAAGTATTATAACGGAAAGCTTAAACTGAATTTTATTAAAAATAAAAGTGAATACAGTTTTGAAGATTACAATAAGCAAAACTAGAATTACACTACCATTAATCCTACTCCTACTCCTAGAGCTAACCACTTCCAAAATGTGAGTGAGAGTCCCTTTTTTTATAGCCAAGAGGAGATGGGGAGCGTGTGCTTCTGTGGAAGGTCCTGGAAGATCTCATGATGGCCCTTGATCATTCTCCAATCATTTCCCATCAATCATGACCCTTGGATTAAATCTACACGTCACATCAACCAATCATATGCCTCTAAGTCACACGGATTGCCAGCGTGGCATCCTTCTGCTCTTGTCAGGCTTCTAGAAACATGTGCAATTGTACAATTATGCCCTTAATCTCAGTGAGTTTGTAAGGAGTAAGAGTTAGGGTTCATGTAAATAGTGAAACATCTGGGTAAGTGGTGAATTGGGGGCGGGAGGGTAAATATATTTTTTTATTGAGTTTGACCCGTGGATAATGGGATTTGACCAAAGGGTTTGGGCCGGGTTAAAGAGTGATGGTACTGGACTTGGATTAAAAAGGAAATGGGCTTTGGATAATGGGGTTTATGTTTTGTTATGTAAGATCCATTTGGTTTGTAGTATTAATCACAAGGACCATTTGTATCATTTAAGAAAAACTTAGGACCACTTCTGCCATTTTTGTAAAATAATTCCAAGGATCAATTGTGGCAAGTGATGATTCTTAAAGGTTAAATTTGACAAATTGAGCTCAAATATTGATCCGTGATTGAAAATTGCTTCCCGGCATCGGCTTTTCTCACTCTTTTCATATCTCGTGCCCGTGTTTGTCGATTTTGACTCGTTTTTGTCCATTTCTCACATATTCGTACCTGCACATTCAAAAACACAAAAACACAACATATTTGGCAATTATAGATTAGTTTTTGGTCTATTTGGTCGGGTTTACAAGATAAAAGGTATGTGTAAATTAACACATACCACAGCCATAAAAGCCAATCTCACATGTTCCCCTATTAGCCATAAACTTTATTTGTTGATAATTGCCACCTATGTCTGATATATGTGATGCAAAAGTTCGAAACAACAATGTAGAATTATTCATCAAAACTGGCATAACTTTCGTATAACTTTCACCAATGGTTCTTTTAAAATCTATAATTTCCAGTATATTAAAAAATAATGCACAACCAATAACATGCTTAAAAGGTCAAAATGATGATTTAATTTAGAGTTTTAGTCTATACCTTATCTTTTATAAGAAGCTATGGACATAGTCTGGGCAGGACACTCAACAGTGTTTAATATGTATAAATCGTCAAGATATTCTTCAACAGTAGTGTCAATAGAAAATTTAAAAAAATAATAATAAACCTATCACGAAACACGTGAAAAGTGATCATAGATTTCCAACAATTGCTCATAACATTATTAAAGAGCAGTCATTAGAAGAAATCAGGGCTACAGGACATGAAATTTGGGTGATTAGCAAACATTATTAAAGAGCAGTCATTAGAACACGCTCCCTTTAAGGGTTCTAACTGTTGTTTTGTTATCTCAAATGGTAATGCGATTATATCATTTTCATATGTTGACATATGTTCATTACTCGTAGGTTATGATTTTTCGCTTCTTTTAGCATATCATGTCTATAGGCAGCAGTTTTTCTTGTAAGTAAAGTTTAGTATTATAGTGGATAAGGTTCCAGAGATATTTGAAAAAAATGATTTACCATTGAATTGTCTTCATCTTCTTTCCTTTGTTCTAAATTTTCAACCTGATAGATAGACGCAGCCATCCAGAAATTAAAAGACATCAGCTATATTTTAAATGGAAATAAAAAGACATTATGTGTAAATTGCTTGATTTTCTTTAAAAAATAGAAAAATGCATCATCTAAATAGAAAAACACATTTCATAACTTAGTATTGTATCTACATAAAGATGTTGTAAGGAAAACATTGATACTATAGGTGGCAATAACGACCCTTTTATCTAAAAAGGGTCTATTTGGATTAAGTTTAAATTGTTGAGACTTGCGTTTTTGCTACATCTAACTGATACAGTAGTATTAACCAATCCTATAACGCAGAGGGTGAAATTCTGAACCTTTATGAAAAAACAGATCAATTTGAGTTTTAATGCAAGGCTTTCTATATCATATAAGATAATAAGCAATCAACGCAAATTTGCCACCACGACAACAACGTGAACTTATGGATTTGAATGCATTAATCAAGCAAATGTATAACTTAGATTATTAGTTTACGTTTTTAGCTGTCTTTGTAATATTTTTATTATTATTCCAAGTATTGTAACGTTTAAGTTTTATTATTAATGAATTTTAAATTTGTTGTTTAAAAAATTTGTTTTTTTAAAAAATAATAAAAATATTAAGAAGGTCGCTGCTGTGGATAGCCTCATAAAACACAAACATAATCTCTTCCTCTAATCTTATGTTGATATAAATAATGCATAAAAACGTTATTTATATTTTTCGATATCTCTATGTTTTGACGATTACAAAATGTAAAAACATTAAACGCAAAGCTAATACGAAAACAAGTTCTTAAGTAAGTTTATATCATCTCATCCAACATAATCACTCAAGATATGAATAAACAAGTGACTAATACATTTTATGATCAAAGGGATGTTTATTTAAATATTGCAAAGTTTATAAAATTAAATAAACTTATTATATATTTTTGAAAAACATTTTTGGTAATAAAGGAAAATGTTTTATTCATAATAAATATATGAATTCAAAATTTTAACCAAAATCAGTTAGTTTTTCACCAAATAAACTTTCCCCAGAAAAAGACAAGATTCCAGGCCGTTACAGGAGGGCGGCCCCCTTAATTATAAGGGGCGGGAAATTAAGGGGGCCGACCACCAATTAAGGGGGCCGGCACGCTCCTGTTGTCAGGAATCTTTGCCTATAAATACTGGTTCATTCCTGGTATTTTTCCTCACCTTTTGCACTAAAATTTTCAGATCCAATCCTCTCTAAACATCCTTCTAAACCCTTTGATCATAAGATTATTAATCCTTGTTTTAAGTGATTTAATCCTTCCTCATCCTACCTCATCCAAAGTGCAAGAGAAGAATACTCCTTCAACTTCAAGTTTAAGAAGTATTGTAGATTTGTGAATATAGTTTTGTAGTTATATATATTATTTGTAAAGAGTAGATTTAGGTGTGATAGTTGTGAATAGAAGTTGTGAAGTAGGAGTAGTGTTGTGAAGAAGAAGTAGTGGTGTGAAGATCTAGAGCTAAGTAGTGAAGAAGTTGTGTAGTGAAGAAGTTGTGAAGAAGTTGTGGAGTGTATAAGTTGTGTAGAAGTCGTGCTAAGTTGTGTAGTGGTGTGAGATTGGTTCTAGCTAGAATTAGAACCCGACATTTAGCTTAGTATCGTAAATTGGTGTAAGCAAAAGTTGTGTAAGGTTTTCTCCGCCATAAGGGAGCTTGTTGACATAGTGAAGAAAACTCTCGAGTAGGTGACTCGGGGAGTGGAGTAGGGCAAGGAAGGTGTCCTTGTAGCCGAACCACTATAAATCCTTTGTCTCGCGGTTAGATCTTTCCATCTCAAACTTATTACTTAGTTTACTTACTTACATCTCGTATAGCTATAATTGTTTATATTATGCATGTGTTGATTTACATACTTAGCTTACATCAGTATTATTTTTCTTACCTTGATATAGTTGTTCATATTGTTCAAGACTTGAGTTCACATAAGGTCGAATCAAAGTTTTAAGAGTAAACGAGGTTTTAAAACTAAACTAAGTTTTCAAAAACAAAGTTTTCATAACAAACCTAAAAGGACACACATATACTATATCATATAGTTGTTTTTATCCTTAACTCTAATCAAAGGCTTTTCAAACAAACAATTGAATAAACTCGAATCAATTTATTGAAACCAAGTTTTTTTGTATTAATTAAAAAGACGTAAAACTATTCAACCCCCCTTCTAGTTTTCCACATCTTATCTACCACCACTAACAACATTATCACTTCACAACCGTCGTCTACACCGTCACGTGACTCACGTCCACCAACCACCCCAACCAACACCACCACATCATAGCCGCCAACCCACCACCATCGGATCCCTCACCACCACCCGAAACCCATCAGCAACGCAAACCACCACCAGCTCACCAAGACCCACCACAAATCTGAAAGTTTTTTTTCCAAGGTTTGAGGTTATTTTCAGTTTTTTAGTAGATCTTTATATTAAAAAAAAAATTGAATGGTTTTTTTCATAGATTTATATGTTTTTTTATTTTATTTTATTTTATTTTATTTTATAAGTTTTAGTTGAGTATTCCAGCACTGCCCTTGCTTGAATCTTCCTATGCCTCCGCCCCGTCCTTACTGCTCTGGGAACCGCATCTGTTGCTAGAAAATATTGTTTCTTTTTTTACGATTTGTTATAAATATTAAATACATAGTTTTGTTGTTGTTGTTGTCGTTGTCGTTGTCGTAAGTTTAGTTAATATTTAGGGTTAATAGACAAAGAACTTACTAAAGTTTAGAAAGATGTTCAACTATGTTACTATAGTTTAAAACGTTACAAACAAGTTACTCTAGTTCACAAGTTTATTAAATGAGTTGCCGAACCTGTTATATTTTTAGCCATTACCTCAGAGCTCACCTTTGACCTAGCCCCTTGAACCACCAACATTGTTACTTCATTGATATATAAGTTGTCAAACAATCCATCAGTTCCCATTACAGTAATATCACCCGCTGCCATTGTAATCTTGAATACATGTTTACCATCGACCACCAAAATCCATAAGCACCGTAACTTAGTTAAAATTATAGTCAAGAATATATACAGTATTATATTACTTACTTAACTAGAACTTGGTTGATCACCTTCATTTCCGTTGGCTAGTTGATACGTAAAATTGAAGTCATGTTGTTGTACAGGGGACTGAAAAATAGTGCACCCGTCTCCAGGGACGGAGCCAGCAGGGGGTTGGAGGGTGCTCGACCATAACTAAATTATTGAAGTTATTGTTATTTAACCATAAACCAATGAAAACGTGAATGGTTGGTTTCACGCGTATCTCTTTCTCAGCTCACAACATTGTTATTTTACATAACATACTAAAGTTGTGAAGAATTAATATTGTCTACAAATAAATTAACTCGTTTTGATGTGTTAATTAAATTAACCACGCTGACCTGACCTGACCTGACCTAACTGACTTGTTGACCTACATATGTCATTAATTCGCGTAGACAGAGGGAACATCTTAGCACAAGGAATTATGTTTTACTATCGAAAAAAATTTGAGCCCCCTTAACACAAATTCTTGGCTATGTTTCTGACTTTCTGCCCGTATCTTATCACAACGAACCCACTATCTCCCAGATGATTGATGACATGAAGATCCTCATTTTTAAGGCTTATGATGCATGTAGAAGATCCTTTAGCTGTGGTGATTGAATGAGCTTTAGCTAAAACATTGGATGGGTTAGTAGCATCCTTACTCCTTAGGTCCACCCTGTATGGCTCTCACAGAATTAGACATTAGTGAATGAGAATATAATCCAGTATTTATGCCGACATCAGTCCAACCACTGACTCCATCTGCTATACCAATTACTTATTCATCTACACAGATGAAGTGAGCATCTTTTCCACCTGTTGCTTCCTTATCGGGATGTGGGAGATAAGATGAACTATGGTAACTTGTTTGTAATATTTTAAACTATAGTAACTTAGGCGAACATTTTGCCAAACTTTAGTAACTTATTTGTCTATTAACCCATAAGACATCAGTGCCACATAGGAATTTAACCGGTAGTAAAGGGTTAAATTTGAGATAGTAACTTATGTAACCGGTGGTAAAAGGCTGAGTAACTTATTTGTAAAGTTTTAAACTATAGTAACTTAGGCGAATATTTTCCCAGACTTTAGTAACTTACTTATCTATGAACCCTAATATTTATTATAAAGTTAAACCGAGATCTGGTCATGGTTGTTTCAGATTTGACCACCAGTTTTGGTTATTTATGTGTACGGATCTAATCTAACCACAGTGTTGGATGGTTGTGTTTTGTGTTTTCAATAATGTTCGTCTAATATTCTATTGGTATTTTTGTTTTTGAGCATGAGTGTTTTTTATGTGTTTTGTTTAATTCTTTTGTATGGGTATGAGAATTGAATTTGTTTACGTGTTTCTGTTGGTATTTCTAGTGTGTTGTTGTAAAAGATAAAAGGGTGTTTGGTAATATGTTAACGAGGTGTTATATTAAAGTGATGTGTCAATCTAGGTGGACGGTGACGTGCTACATACTGGCATTATCATCTTAACAGGTAAAATAGTACACATGTTAAAAAAAAGGTAAAATTGTATCCTAAACTGACCGGTAGGAACTCGTATTTTTTAGGTCATTACTCAACTCTAAACTCAAAACAATTTACTTTGAAAGTTTAAATCTTTACTTTTACGCATAACCTTTAGGTTAAATCGCGTAAACTGAAAAACGACTTTAAACGTATACCAGCATTAATTAAGCCTAGTCTACGTCAAACATGTGTCATATAACGTTTACGAGCATGTTTATGAGTTCATGCATTTTCTTGTACAAGTTTTCACGTAAAAAGTTTACATTTTTCATTTACGTACGCGCATGTATGCATTAAGCCTCACCACCTTTCTACATATATACTTATGCATACATTAATACATATTACATCACAAATTCAAATTTAACCCCCCCTTTTTTCACCTTTGCCGCCCAAGGATCCAAAAGAAGCAAAACCAACATCCTTGGTTTTACTACACTACCATAGTTGTGTTTAACTCTTTCTTATGCTAACATGTGACTTCTTAAACACAGAAAGGGGGGGGGGGACCAAGACACACAAATACACAATATTTATTAAGCTAATACTATTGTGTCCAAAAGTAGATCTAAGCTTTACCCTAAATGTGTTTATAAAAGAAAGTGTACCTAACTAGTTTTCATCACAAAAATCAAATACAACAAACACTTTTCCTTTCTCTTTTGTATTCAGTCGAAAACCACAAGGATAAAGGGTGCACAAATCTTGGTTCATAGCTTATTGGTTCAGGTTTTGGTTAAGGGCATACATAGTTAGGTTTTTAGAGTTGCAAGTAGGTTTTCATAAGTTTTCTTGGTTTCTTTCGCACTAATCACTCACCAACAAATTGTAAACATAATAAGACTCATTCCATACTCATTTCATGCTTATTTATCATTCCATGCTCTTATATATCACCTATGTGTATTTGTTTGTGTTGAAAATTTGAGCTAAAGTTAAGTTTAGAACACAAACTTCTGTCCCAGATTTACAGTCGTGAACATCATCATAGAAACCCATCTTAAATATTTTTTTGGCCAAACCAATTTACACATACTTAAATATATGTCTTAGGATGTTTCATGTTGAATTTCATAATTTTTGGAGTTGATTTACTATTTTTAATAAAAAAAAATATGAAACTGTTAGTCAAAACTGACAAGAAACTGATTTCCATTTGTAATTCGTAAAAACGACCACCTTCCACTAGATGAGTAAAAATGATAAGCATAACTATTGTAGAGAACACCTAGACCTAACCACGGCAATTTGGATCGAGTCGTGAAGATAAGTAACGAAGGAGATACGGCCCCGACAAGTTATGTTATATTTTCTGATTTTGGACAGCTTTGACATACTTGTGTATTTTTTATTTTAAAAAATAATTGGTGTAGAACTGAGACAAGAGGCTTATATTTTTCAAAAGTAGACTCAAAAACGATGAATCTATGTTTTTGAACCAAATGATTTCTTTAGAAAACGAGTGAAAATAGTCTAATTAAGACAAAAATTTTCTAAAAAAACCCTAACAGTAGATCCGGAAATGTTTGTGTATAAATCTATGTCTAAAACTTATTTTCACGAATTGGGACTGTGAAATAATGAAAGTAGACATATTCATCTACGTTTAGAGAGTTTAACGAAGAAAAACGAGCTTAAAATGAATTAGATACGTTCACTTGAAGCTAGGTTAAACTTTATAAGTAACACTTTGTTTTCTAGGGTTTTAAGTGTCTAAAAACGCGAGTGACCACTTTCGGGCCTGTTTTCGAGGACATCATGCTTAGATTCATTAAGAGCTGTAGTTGAACTTTTTATAGCCCTCACGACATACTTGACAATGAAATTCGAAATGACCCAAACCAATAAGACATGAATAAGTTATGGCGATCTAAAGTTGAGCAAAACTCATTTTTGGACACTTTTGAAAACTTGATATTAAAAGGTGAAACTTGTGTTTTACTACGTTTTAAGTTGTAAAACCTCACTACAAGTATGTAAGGGTGATAAAACTTCATAAAACTCATACGCATTTAGTACATGTTGCAATTTCTCTGAAACGACTTATTATTCTAGGCCACGTTTAGGATTCCCGTTGTTATTCTATGTTATACTATTCCGAATACTTTGATTACTTGAGATGAGTTTCATATCCCCGCTTTTACATATTTATACATATTTTGAAATGCTCGGGGTGAGAATAGTTTGCTTTTACATACGGACATAAGTGCATAGAACATTAACATATTGCCTAAGTTACCACATTAGCCATAAGGTCCCCATTTATCATGAACCGTTAATTATTCATAAGCGCGAATGTTATGAATAGATCTATTTGGTTGACACCCCCGTCCAGGTTAGTCGCACCAACCGGATAAACGGACGCATATTATTTGGAAACATTGGGTGTTTGGCTAGACACCTACAGGGCAATCATATATTTGTGCAAATCGCATACAGAACATGTTAAAGCTTTGGGGTCATGAGATTAGGCCAATTAGTGATACTTTTCCTATGACATTGTATTTTTTATAATGGTCATACACTGAAATCTTTTATAATGGTCATACACTGAAATCTTGTGGTCCGCACTTGACTTTACATTTACTTAAACCTATGAACTGACCAACATTATTGTTGACGTTTTAGCATGTATTTCTTAGGTTGTTGATCATTCTAGCTTGGTATGCATTGGAACATCACTCATAGAGTCACATCATGGAGTCTCATCATCATGGATTTTCTACTTGGACTCAATATCATTTGTTAATGTTTTCAAAAACTATTTCTATTTGTTGTGGAACTTGAGTACATGTAGTGCTTAAACTATGTCTTGTTTTATTAAATCAAATGATATGACTTTTTAAACGACTCATATAGAGGCCATTCTTTATATTCTTGACTTTGTGCTTTGAACATCACACCTCCGTTACCTTTCTGTTGCGAAATTTTTGGGGTGTGACATGACCAAAGTTAAACTTTGATGGATTATTATGCACAAATTTTAATTCAGTGATTAGAACTGAAAAACATGACGAGTTCGATACATTTTCAAGTGATTAGCCGAACAAACAACAAACAAAAATGTATAAGTAGTTTTTTAACTCAATAAAAAAAATTGTAGTGAAGAAGCTTTACCTCTTCTTGATCAATTAATCTATATCTATAATACATATAATGGAGGGATGTATTTTCTTGCATTCAATGTATTTTTAAGTTTTAAGGAATACAAGTTAGTATGAAAGATGTACAAATGGCTAATGCTATGTATAATACCTTAAACAATAATTCTTCTACACATAATTATTTAAAATATTCATTATGTAAGTTTAATGCCAAATATTTTGTTTGGTTAAGTACATTTAAATTTTAAAAAAATTACATATTCAAAAATCATTTATCATCTATGTTTGTATTTTAGTACAAGTTTAGTAAAATCCTAATCATTTTGCTAATAAAATCGATTGAAAGAAATCGTATGTGTCAAAGTATAAAGATTTTCATGTGATTTATTGTTGTTTATTTGGGGTAATAGGGGTGATGAGTATCCTGATAGCAATTAGAAGTCACGAGTATGAACGCTTTCAGATCGATTAAATTGGAGTGGATACCAATTAACGACCGGATAAAATCTAATTGATTCAAGTTTGTGTATGGTGTTCTGTTTTTAGAGCCCTTGTTTTTTCTGTGTTTTTTTAAGAGAGACGTTCTCTCCTTGTTTATAGGTTCCAAACCGTCATTCAAGCGGTTAAATAAAAGCAAATAACTGTAAAACAGTTATATAACGAGTTTCAAAGTTAAACGTTTTATTTGGTGGAAAAACAAATTCTAATGAATTTTTAACATAGCAATGTTATACCAAATAAAAAATTTTAGGGGCGCTGCCCCTTGGACCCTGCCAGGGGCTGCCGCCCCTTGGACCCTGCTTCTCTCAGGGGCGTTGCCCCCGAACCCCCACCAAGGGGGCTACCGCCCCCTTGGAACCCCCGTTAGTCCAGTTAATATTCATATAAGTGTTGACCCTTATATGTATATTAAACTCAATCTATTTTACACTAAAATACCAACATTTATAAACCATGAAAATGTGTAATTTTGAATACCGTAATTTATATAAGCAATATCATATATATTATTAATCATTCAAGAACTAATTTTTACTTCTTTACGTTTACACATTATAATAATATTTTAACAAATATTACACAACATTTATTGATTAGCAAGTATCTTTCACCGTCAATTATCACAACCTTATCATACTACTGATTACCATTTTTCGTATCGTCATTGCATCGTGATGCATAGATACTTGACATTTTAATATGAAATAGTGTGCGATAAAGTTATTCTCAAAATTCTTGCCATGCGTAAAGTTATTATCACGGAAAACATGTAATCGGAAAATATTGTCCGCCCAAATTTTTTATTATAGGTTACTCGCCGCCGCAACAAGCGAATACTAGTATGTTTTCTAATCTCCTGGGGCATGTAGTCAGATCTAAACCACTCACAAATCAAAATCTAATATTTAAAATAAATAAATAAATAATAATAAAAAATAAAATCTCTAAGTAAAAAATGATCTAAGAGTAACTTACACGATTTTGAGACACCATCGAATAAAAACAGAAATCACTGACCAAAAGGGGTAGGTGAAGAAATTAACTTTGAAGTTAAGGGATAGGGGTAAAATGGCGAAAATGATACACAATTGATTTTTAATACACTAAGATGACGAAATTTAAAAGTATTATAATATCAAAAGAAAATTTTTAATACGCTACATAAGTTAAAACACGTGACAAGTAAGATATATAAAGATGCAATTAGCATTTTTTTTTTGTTAAATAAGATAATCAACTGCCTTTCACAAAAAAATAAAAAAAAAATAATCAATTTTATAAATTACTCTTATAATCTTTTATATAATAAAAGAATTACATCATTTTGGAGTTTTTTTGACAAAACAATCTTAGTGGAAAAAAATTGGACCAATAGAAATGCTCGATTTTGACACATAGGCGAAATCGAGCAATATGATTGACCAATAAAAAGTCAAAATTGAATTGATTTTGGTCCAAATTCAATAAATTTGGTGGAGAATTTGATTGTGGAAAAAAACACATAAAAATATATGTGTCAAATTTATGAAAATAAAAACTTAAAAAAAGATGAGATAATTAATAAAACATTAGTGGTTCAATTTTAAAATTATATGGAGTTAAGTGTAAAATTATAAATCTCCATGTTTTTTTGATAACTTTAGATAATAAACAAATAACCCTTTACACTTTATACCCCCTACGCTTTATAATATGAACTTTGTTTACAATTACATGAGTATTAGTATTGTTTTGAGACTTCCATCCATTAAACTTATAAATTTTATAAATGTACGAATTAGTTTTAATATGCGTTAAGTACTTTTAAAATAAATATTAGTTTTAAAATTTCATCTATTAAAATATCTTTTTACTATGTACGTTAAATATAAATAAGAACTTATGTTATCCTATTTAAAAGTTTAATCTATTACGTACACGGGTTTGAATATTAAATACAGTTAAATTATTATTAACACTAATATAAATATCAAATGGTAAGTAAGAGTTACTGTGATATGAAAAATAAATATACGTGATTGTACTTATAACGACTCATGTAATTATTATTAAAAGTTTATATACGAATATCCGGAAAAACATTTTTAAAAAACTTCATCAACGCTTATTATGTGCTACTAAACTCGCACATTTTGTACAACATGATATCAATAGTTAAAGTTAAACAACAACATCAACCTCAACATTAACATCTATGTCAGCTAAACAAAGTTAAATCTTTCGTCCAATAAATATTTTTACAAAATGTTAATTGATATTAATACATAATGAAAAACTCATGCATACTTATTAGTTGTACTTATATCATAACTTTCACGGGTAAATTCTTACATATCCATATAGTAAACAAAAATTTTAAAATAAATTTGATTTATGTGTAAACCAATGTGATAAAAGAATCTTTGACCCAATAACATTATAAGGAGACACGCTCAAGAATCCAATACAAGGTCAATGCCACGGTTATATTTACAATTTCTGCTAACTATTTTTCTGGAAAAACCCCGTGCGTGCACGGGTATTATAACTAGTATTTATTAAAATAATTTCATAAAGCTAGCCCACGTATCATGCAGATCATTTATCAAAATAATTTGAAGCTTTACTCTTTTATAATATTTATTAAAATAATTTCATAAAGCTGAACTACACACGCCACAGAGGTTGAAGTTACTTTCCCCAGTTGACTTCAAAGTCTAAGTATTTCTTTATTGGTGTTTGCAAATCTATGTCATCTGTCTTAGTGTACAACTATTGATTAATGCAGGCCTGATAATATCTCTAACCATTTCTAAAAATCCCTTCAACTGCAAGTCATCTTCTCCAGGTTTTTTTACCCTTGATACTTTCCAGTTTTTAGTATTTTTATACAGTATTATTATTGATGAATGTTCATACTATTTAAAAAATTTTAAAGTATTAACTCGTTAATGTGTATAATTGTGCGTCATGAAATGTAAACTATTATTGTTGTAATGTTCTCCTGTGTTAATGACTTTTGCATCTTAGGTTTGGACGTTTGGTGTTTGTGAATCTGACAAGTTTTTGTCCTTGCTTTCTTGGTTTGGGTCAGTGAGGTTTAATACTTTCAGGATCCGTTTGGTTAGTTAACGGGAATCTATATAGGTATGGCCGTATGGGTTTAGTTATAAGGTAGAATGGAAATAGGTATGAGTTTGGATATGATTGTGAAATCCATTGCATGGTTTATAACAGGTTTGGATATATAAAGTTTCTGCAGCAAAATACGACTTTGTTTTTAAATGAAATAAGATCCTTAGTAATTGAGTATTTCAACTTTAACTTAATAATTTACAGGATAAAGGAATTACAAAATTTCCAAAGTAAATCATGCATTAAACCCACACCCACCATATGTAATGTGAAAACATTCATAATCTCAAATTTTTTACTTGTGGCCTTCTCTTCATCTTGCTCTAAATAAAATAACACAAAGACAGAGACCAACAAACAGTTGTGTTCTCCATTCTTTTACTTTACCCAGAAAAAGACATTGGAGATGACTAGGAAGAAGGTTGTTTGACAGTTGGATGAACCAACATATTACCCACCCATCCACCTGGAATGGGTTTATGGGCTTTCTGATCCCATTTTGTTTCCATTGTTATAAAATTTCATCAACCAACCTGATATTTTTAGCAATGATTCTATTCTTTCATTCTATACCTCTCTAATATTGATAGTCTTTGTTGATTAAAATGTACGTGCTAGCTAGCTAAAGTTCAGATAAATTACAACAAATTTTTTTGGTAATGCTCATTAATGATCTCTGTAGTAATTTTCAAAATTCCGCAGATAATTGTTTTGAAGCTATAACTATTTATAATTGAGAAGAATGATGGATTATACTTGGTATATTTCAAAAGGGGAGCACTTATGGGATACATGGCAACTCCGAGGCGCTATCATCTTGAGCCTCTTGTTACAGACCTTTCTAATTATCTTTGGTTCTTCAAGAAAACGTACATCAAGTAACTGGATAATCACGCCTCTATGGTTATTCTATTTGCTTGCCGATTGGGTGGCTAGCTTTGCCATTGGCCTCATCGCGAAAGGTAAAGGGAACCCTCGTGAACTCCTCACAGGCAAGACAGATGATGGTACGATTGCTGCGGCAAAGGATCTTCTTGTCTTCTGGGCCCCATTTCTTTTACTACACCTTGGTGGTCCGGACACCATTACCGCTTTTGCATTGGAAGATAATGAATTATGGCTCCGCCATCTTCTTGGTCTTGTGCTCCAGTTTTCAGCAACGATGTATGTGTTTATTCAGTCATTCATTCAGAACAACATGCTATGGGCTCCCACAATGCTGATGATCATGAATGGAACCATCAAATATACTGAAAGAACGATTTCATTCTATCTTGCAAGTTCAAATAGATTCAAACGTTCAATGCTTGCCAATGTTGATCCGGGCATGAACTACATTGGACTCAAGGAAGACAACTTTGAGATGAAAGAGGAGAAACTAGACACTGAGAATGAAATGATTCATGATCCTGAAAGAGATGTCAATATGGATAAAAAGAGGGATTTGACAGAGATAGAAGTAGTGCAATATGCTTATGATTTCTTCAACATGTTCAAAGGGCTCACTGTTGATCTGATTTTTACCAGGAAAACACGTAATGAAAGCCGGGAGTTCTTCCTAAACCGAACCGCAAAAGATGCTTTCAAAGTGGTTGAAGTTGAATTGAATTTCTTGTATGAAGTTCTCTTTACCAAGTTTCCGGTGGTGTATGGTTTATCTGGAGTTTGTGCACGTATTTTCTCTTTTCTAATGGTTTGTACATCAATCATTTTATTCAAAATTGGGGACAAATCGAACTTCAACATCATTGATGTTAAAATTACTTACGCTTTGCTCTTTGGCGCATTGACTTTGGATATTATCGCTATGTTCATGCTCTTGTTATCAAATAAAAGCATCATTTTTCTATCAAAGTTGTTCAAGCCTGGAAACACGTGGACACGAATCCTCAATGCAATTGTCATACGCAAAGTTAGCGGCATCCCTGAAAACCCAAGAGAAGAAGCGCAGACACATGTGAGTGAGCCCCAGACACATGTCTGGCCAATCAGGATTTTCACACGAAGATGGTCCGAATCAATTCCAACTTACAACCTTATCTATTACTGTATGCACCCACGTTCCAGATTCAAACAATACATTCTCGAAAACCTGGGGCTTACTGAGTTTCTGGACAGCTATAAGTATGTAAAAGCCAAAAGGTACACCACTAAACTGAGAGATTTTATCTTTGAGGAACTAAAGTCAAAATCAGAAGCTGCAGACGATTTAGACACTGCAACGGAGATAAATTCATCACGAGGTGATAGAGTGCTTCGTTCTGTAGATGGTTGGAGCGGCTTACTCCCACACACTCTAGACGGTGACTTTGGTCAACGTATCCTTCTATGGCACATTGCCACTGATCTATGTTACAGTAAAGAACTCAGCGACAAAGTTAAGTCCAAGAGACATGTAAGCACCAACACGGATCATCGAGAGATTGCAAAGCTTTTGTCAGATTACATGATGTACCTTCTCGTCATCAAACCTACCTTGATGACTACAGTAAACAGTATCGTTCAAATCCAGTACTGGGATTTATGTGCTAATGCCAAGAGCAATTTCGGAAACGAAAAGGCTCATGAAGTAAATGTGGTGCGAAAGCCAATGCAAGGTACCAAGGAGTCGGAAGTTGATTGGGAGCACTTAAATGCGTGTATGAAGATTTTCAGTTGCAATGAACTGAGGCTAAAGAATATGAAAGGTGATGTGACTAAATCGTTGCTTGTCTATAGCATTATTTTGGCAAACGAAGTGATGAAGATAGAAGAGGAAGACAATAATTTGGATAAATGGTTAATGATAAGTAAGGTGTGGGTTGACTTGTTGTGTTATGGTGCAAGTCATTCACAAGCACAGATGCAAACAGCACAAGTTAGCAAAGGTGGTGACCTCATTACCATCGTTTGGATGTTAATGGCACATTTTGGTTTGGGTGATCAATTCCAAATCGACCAACACCAAGAAAGAGCTAGACGGGTTGTGGACTAGCATGCAGTTTCCATATTCGTCCATGCATTCCGAAAAACACTATCCTCATTGTCTCGCAACAACAGTAGATGAATTGAATTTGCTTTGTTTTGCATTTAGTCATGCATTAAATGATAATCTGTATAATCTTTTTGGAAAGAACTCTGACAAGACATAACAAGAAGTATCTTGTGTATATTGTTTTCTTCTTTATTAGTGTTCTCTCGAAGGGGTATTTGTACAAGATGTCTATCTTAATTTCATAGCAATCCTCTCACTTCTAGGGTGATAGTACCGTAAACATTCTGTAATAGATTTAGGGAGTGTTTCTTTTCTTCTGGGGAAGAATTGTGGGCCCAAACCCTTAATACCTCTTAATTGGAGGAAGCATTAAAGCTTCTCTCTCCCAAATAAGAGGCTAATTAAGGGTTTATATGAAACAACTTTAATTTGGTAAACACCCCT
Organism: Artemisia annua; assembly: GCA_014162995.1. Classification (NCBI taxonomy): domain Eukaryota; kingdom Viridiplantae; phylum Streptophyta; class Magnoliopsida; order Asterales; family Asteraceae; genus Artemisia; species Artemisia annua. The sequence goes on along the minus strand of LBNU01004262.1, from coordinate 382,354 downwards.
TAGCTAGCATAGCAACACTTAAGAGCATCCACACGCATTGAAATCTACTAGAGTTTTGCAACTTGATAATTTAAAACACATTTTTCAAATACTTCAATATTATTTACTGGATGTATGCATTACCCCCCATTGAGTTTTTCTCTACCAATCAAATTATTTTTCATTTATTTGGCTTGTATTTTCTTGTTAGAATTGATTTTGGCATTGACTGGTGTGGTGCTATTTGGGTTTTGGAAAAGTCAACAACTTTGATTGTTATGGTGTTAAACGGGGTTATCTTTTGGCTTTGGTCCACCATTAAGTTACAAAATATATCCTCATTTTTAATGAACAGTATTTATGGGTTGGTAATTTTATATATAATGTTAATGGTAATGGTAATTATATTTTATAAATTTATCTAGCTAAATATAAGTATAAAAAATAAAAAATTATAGTTTCTTAGGGGTTTCGTTTTTTACAATTCGCTTTTAGCTCCTAAAGAGTTGTTAGTAGTTTTAGGTGTGTTTTCAGTTGGGTGTAGATAATCAATGAGTACTGGATATAACTTGAAATTTTGTTATCATTTTTTAATAGAAACTATTCGACCCTAATGCTTGAGTTGCACGAATATCTCTATGGGATAAGACCAAGTGTTGTTCTTGTTTTAGGCACAAAGCAAGAACCTATTCGCTTTCAAGTGTTTATGTTTCATGTGTTTTTACATGCAGATGTATATCCTACTTATAGGAAATCTAGTCAATGGAATTATGAGAATTAATCGGCCAATTAATCTCCTCGTAATGTTCCTCCATTATAGCAATTATGGTTACAAGACTAAATCATTATATCCTTAAATGTGAGTTTGAAACTGCCCATTAATAGGTCAAAGCAGTTACAAACTAATTTCAGCATCAGCATGTTCATTTAAGAACTAATTTGTTGATGATTTCAGTCTCTGATGGATACGATGAGCATTCATCTATGATGAGATAACTCATTGAAGGATTGAACCTTCTGATAAGTTACTCCCTGATGAGTACATAAGAACTTTACTCACTGACGAGACCATCAGAAACATAAAACCACTATTAGAGTCAAGGTAGTCAGGGACTTAATGGGTGTACACTCCGTACCTCCAAGCCCATTTCCAAGTATGACCATATCCCTCAACTGGTAATAGGGTTCCAGGCTGGGTGTTTTTGATTAGTGGGGTGGTTCTCTTGTTCTCTTTTCTTGTCTCGTTAACCGGTCTAGGCAACCATCGTTCCTTTTTGTTTTGCACCTTATCGACATGTTTATATGATCTTAATTTAATAACACCTAAAACCTAATCAGTTAGCATGCCAATCTATTCGTATGAATCTATTAAAATTGTTGTTGTCATTAGTGTATAATCACATATGAGGAACGCCACATGAAATCATAACCTAAACGTGCTTAAAACTAGTGTTTTCGATCTATTGTTTTATGTTCTATTCGACCCATGATCTGATCTAATTCGACTTATTATTATTCAACCCTAATATGATCTCTAAATGCGTTTCTAAATCTGGAATAACCCTAAAATAATTAATAATGGGGCGTGCTACATTAATACGTGAGATTAGGGCTGGTGTGTGTCATTTTTATGTGGGCTGTTTGTGTAGTAAATTCTGTGTGGGTGTGAGTCATGTGTATGGTTATGATGGGCTGGAAAACATGTGTATTTTCTGTCATGTTAAACCAATATGAATGTGTATATGTATCGGAATCTGAATATGGTTAAGGGTTTAGGAATTGGTTGTGAATTCATGTGAACAAGTTGTCCAGATTTTGGGTTGAACTGAAAGACGTCTAAATTAATGATACCAAGGTGTTTTTGTATAATTCTTGATTCTAAAACTTATTTTAGGATGGTTACTCTCTCGATATTAGGTTTTATAGCCATTGGAGGTCGGGAAGTAAGCTTTCTGATTTTTAGAACATTGGTTGTCAATCCTAAGTTTATGAGTCTGAAAATTCAGCTGCTGTTTTTGATTTTTAGTTTCCAAACAATAAGGTGTTAAGAGGTATCCTTTTACAGGGGTTAAATATAGTTGTGTGTGACTTCCTGGAATTTTTGTGGATTTTTCTGAAGTGTCGAAATGAGTTAGTTAAAGGCAAACTTTCTGTGTCTTTCTGCAGTTAATTTTCTGGGTAGGTCTGGAAAAATCAATCTTGAATCAGTATTTGTGCTTCCTAATAAAATCTATGAAAATTTGTAACACCCCAATCCAAAAAGGGCTAAAGTGTAACATTTTGGAGTCAAATCAGAACACAAGTAAACGGAAATATATTACTAATACAAGGGTTACAATGCAGTTCTAATGAAAAGATAAAGGACTAATTCTAAACATTATAACTTCCAAAACTAATAACAAGCTAGGAGCCAAAAGGAAAACTCTAAGTCAAAACTCTAATCCATAGAAGGGTATCAACAATGTAGTCCACTAAGAGCTCCTAAGCACTCTTCACTCAACCCAGCTTCCTTCTAAAACCTGCCGCAGGAAAAGAAATGCGGCTGAGCTTAAAAAGCCCGGTGAATAGATATAAACAAACGAAAACTAATAACAAAAGGAAAACGAAGGTGAACACGACATAAGTCCAAGCGAACCTGCTGAGATAGAAATCAAGAATATGGAAATATAGTATATAATCAAAGGAAAATACGGATAATGGATATCAAATACTCAAGGAAAAGAAATGAGTCATAAGTGTAAGCAAAAGAAATAAAGCAAGCATAAGATAATCACATTAGAGATGACAAGATAATAAGAATCATAGAGAAGTAGAACAAATAGGATTGCCCAACCATATATATACTAATTGTACATAGGAGTCATGACCTCCATTGTACCAAATGTGAAAGGGGTGTATTGCACACACACCAAAACATTCACCAAATAATACTAAACTATGTACCTAGGATCCATCCATACGCCCCCTGCAAAACAAATATATATGCACAAAACTCTAGGCTAAGTAAACATATACAATAATAAATATAGGCCTGAATAGCTAGCTTAAAAGGAATGTTGTGGACTAAAACCCACCTCCACAGATAGTGTCAATACCACTGGTGCATCAGTGGCAAGGCCATGGACTCCCATGACTGGCTAATAAGTCTAACACATATAGGCAAAACATATAATGGGCATAGAAATAGGAAATGCTATAAGGAAAGAAACTATAGCATGCAAACGAATATCAACTCATATCGAATCACAAGGATCAACAAATAGGAATCATACAAAGGGAACATAGCAATGGCTTAACTGAAAGGATCATAATCAAAGCAGTAAACAAAATAGAGAATGATGGCCTTTACTAAAAAGGCAGAATATCTGTACCTCGAAATCAAATGCAGAAATGAAACAAAGGACGAGAAGGGAAGGCAGATCACTCCTTCTTCACACGATCTACATAATAAAGGTTTACATATTACTTAACTGCTCATTAAAGGTTTAACTTATTTTAGGTTGTCAAAATTAGGGTTTACATATGATAACTGTTTCCAGATTAGGTTTAGGGTTTCTTCTTTACAAAATTAGAAGCATTAGGTTAAGATTACCAAATTAGGGTTTTAAGTTTACTTTTCAAAAATAGACTTTCCATAAATAGAACTTTCCAAAAATAGTAACTTTCCAATTTTAGTAGTTTTATCCAAATTGGGTAACTTTCTATTTTTAGCAGGTTTCCATATTCAGTAAGTTTTCATAAATAGTAAGTTCCCTTATTTAGAATGTTTACATAAATAGTAATTAGGGTTTTATTTGGCAATAATGATAGTTTAGGGTTCAAGGTGACAATATTCCAAGTTTAGGGTTTACAATGTAATTATTACATATTTTACATATTATACCATTGTCTTACATATTTTACAAATATAACCTTGTAGTTTCATTAATTACACATTAACCCTTATGGTTTACTTAAATACAGAACACACCCTCTAGATTTACAAGTACAAATCACACTTCAAAGTACACACCCGACATAAGACTCATGAACGAGAGCACCAAACACCACCATGACACAAATAATACTTATGCAACACATGTATACTTATTTACTGGATTTATGACAAAATTAAGTACAATATATGAGTTTTTGAAACGTATCAGAAAACCAAACTAAAATTCAAACAAATTCCCACAGAAGCCCATATCTCTTAAGAGTCTACTTGAATTTTCTCAAAATTTATTACCAAATGGAAACCCCTTTCAAAAATCGTTTCCCAAAACATGCCCAGAAAGTTAACTGCAGAAACACCCCGAAAGTTTGCATTTAATAGACATACCCCGACCTTCCAGAAAAATCCACAAAAATTCCAGGAAGTCCCACATAACCGAAATATTAACCCTGTAAAAGGAGAGCTCCTAACTCCTTCTGGTTTGAAAACTAAAAATAAAAAACTACCACTTAATTTCAGACCCGAATACTCAGCTTTGACACTTAATCACACAAAAATAAAAAACATGACCAATACAACTCCAATTCACTCCAAACCAATTGGAAAACTTAATTAGAACATTAAGGAAGGTTTACAAATGAAAAACCAGAATTATACACTTACGAAACTCACGAAATCAAGCACACATGCATATCCAACATACCAAGCTGTCTCGTTCAGAAATCCTTTTTAGACCGCTATAACACATGTTTACGCACCCAAACGCATCCGAGACCTTCATTAATCATAAGACCTGTATTTAAACATCATTTTAACATGTTCACAATATCCCACAATGATCACCCCACAAGAATTCTATCAAACTCTAACCCTAATTTGTTATTTTATGTTGTGTCTTTTATGATTTTATGTGATAACAATTTCGTACCATTGATGATGATCTTTAGCCGATTCAAAACACAAACAAAAACATGAAATCAAGTACATGTACGAGACCAAAACGAAGGAAGATAAGGATGATATGTTTACCTCATGGTGACAACCGAATGGGCAGAAAAACATGAATACATAGATCAAAACCAACCCAACAACCAATTCGAATCCAAAATCTCTTCATCTAGGGTTTAAGCACGATCCAAGGACCACCAATAATACCCAATTAGACTTCCTTTAGACTCCTTTTTAATTCAGAATAATATGGAAGAAAAGAACATGCCGCCATATGTGAGAAAAATTAGGTTTAGGGTTTTCAAGAGCTGCGTAACCAAACTTTTCAGCAAGTGAGAATAACTGTTTCAATTCACTGACTGCTTCCCCCCCTGCGGCACTTCCAAGTTTTTCTGTAGAAAACGCGCACATCATGTTAACATTTTGAATGTCATTCAGAAGTACTACTAATACTGATACATAAAGCAAAAGTGGGATTGCATAAATCAATTATGTAAGCAAGCAGAACCAAGAACAAAAATACAACCACCCTTGTAGTTTTATGCTAGTCGAGGCTCAACACAACAACACTTGACCTTGAACACACCCAATCCGAGAACCAAACCATGTCCAAAACAAAACCCATGACATCCTCGTTTATATCTACTCGACACGAAACTGAAAATAGGTAAACAAGACCATACCAACGACAAGCACAAGAAAAGCAGATCCAAATCCATGTCGAGACCAAACCAGGTCTCGACCCATTACCAAATACGCAAACAGACACCCTATTGAACCTTAGTACCACACGAAAACTTGTTAACACATTTTTAATCCATATTTTACTCGTGTTTTAACTCATTTTAATATCCACGAAAACGTAACACAACCATATATATAAATATACTCGGTTTTAGAGATAACAAGAGGTGGTGGTGTTGAAGCTTACCTACGGCGAGAAGAAAGAAAGAAGAAGTAGTAACGGTGGTGGTGTGGTGGCTCCACGGTTAAACCCTAGACGAAACCCTAACAAACCCTAATCAATCTCCTGCAACAACACCCTCGAACACCTCCTCTTGATCTATAAACAGAGCGGCGGCAACGACTCGAGATGGTGATGAAACGGCGGCGTTCAATGGTGGTGGCTGTCGTAGGTATTAGAGAGAGAAAGGAGAATGGATGATAGTGGTGACTGCGATGATGATGGTGATAGTGGTAGCCGGGGATGGTGGCAGCGACATGGCCGGAAAGTGGCATGAGAGTGGGTGACGGTGCCGAATAATTGGTGGCTGCCAAAACCCTAGAGAGGGGAAAGAGTATATGATGGGGACCAAATGAGACCCTAAGTGGGTCTTTTATTCCAATAAGGGGACTAAACTCGTACAACTGAAAATCCAGGGGGCGGCAGGTAAATTAAAGCACGTGGAACACTATTGTAATTTTGACTCTCTTTCGTATTTTAGCGAATCAGGATGTGTTTAGGCTGGCAAACGATGGATTCATGACGCGGGAATTACACCAACGCCCTCAGAATAATATTTCAGATAAAAACGACTATACATACGCCTAATTTCTCGAAATAATACTAAACTCAAAATGAATTATCGTTTCTCCTAATAGAACATGCTGGGAAATTTACGAGTTGTCATACTTTACACTTTGACTTTTGGTTTGACATTACACTTAAACATATTGACTAACCAATTATATAAACAAGGTTGTCAGGATCGCGATCCTGTTCGTAGCATCGTATGATCCTACGATCCCACACATGAAAACGATGAGGTCACAACAAGATTTTAATTTAAGTATAATCATATCAGGATTGTAGGATCGCAACTAGGATCGTAGGATCGGTTATGATCCGATCCTATTATTAACATGTGCTTTTTTTGCTATATTAACTTGTAATTTAAGTAGGATCGTATTAGGATCGTAGGATCGCGACTAGGATCAGTTACGATCCGATCTTATTATTAACCTTTATTTTAGCCCTTTTTTGCTACTATGGTACTTAAACATGTCACTTTTTCTTTTATCATTCATTTAGATTCGTTTATCATATAAAATATTATATAGAAATATATAGAAGTATAAAACTACAACCCTTATACAAAAATATATATATTTTCATAGGATCTTACGATCCCGATCCGATCTTACGATTACGATCTTGTGAAGCCGAAAACGGTTCTATTTAGGATTCTAATCCTAACAACCTTGATATAAAGCCTTCTAAAACTTAAATGTTATGGTCAAACTATTACAATGACACTTTAAAAATAAAATACGTAATCGGGTTTGGGATGAAACATATATTATCTTTATATCTTTATCTTTATCTTTATCTTTATCTTTATCTTTAACTTTAACTTTATCTTTATATTTATCTTTAACTTTATCTTTATCTTTAATTACAATAAATCATTTATGTCGTTATGTTGATATAAGTCTTAAAAAGAAATTACACACTTTTTTTTTGTATACTTTATTTTTAAAGTTTTGTAACATATAATTATTTAGTGCAATTAATTAAAGTTACTAATAACAATTAACATCATATTATTATTAACTATAACTTATGGTTGTGTATTTAAACTTTAGCTTATATAAAACTTATAATTTTTTGTTATTCCCTCAATAAACAACAACAACACCCTTTGAAATTTTCACCAAATTAATCCGCAAAAACATAAAAGCTGTATTTTATGAAAATATATCTTTACGAATTTATTAATGGCAAATTATGCAATCGTGAGTGCTAAGTGCTAAGTCTATGATATGAATACATATAATATAGTTATCTCTTAGTCATCTCACTTGATTTTAAGAACATCGGAGTTTTTCTAGCATTTATAAACGCCATTTTACTTATACGTCACACATATGTGGGACAAATATAATGAACAAAATTGTTGATAATAGTAACAAGTTACATAAAGGTAAGTTTCGAAGATGTATATTTGTACATTGCTTTATTAAGATGATGCAAATACTTTTTAAAATTCGATATGGTGAAAACATTTAAAACATAAAATATAACATTTGGGATTGGGAGGTGTAACTTGTTTGGCGTATAAAATATACTCCATCCGTCCCAAAATAATTGTCTCAGACAGATCAGACACACCAAAAAAAAGATAAAAAATAAAAAAATAAAAAAAATTTAAGAAAACATAATCATTAATGCATTCTTTTTCTTACTTTTTTGCAAAATAAATCTTTGAATGTTGTTTGTAATTTTTAATATAATTAGGTGCAATATGGTAAACTTGCTACATTATTGACAACTATATTTGGAATGAGACAATAATTTTGAGACAACTCAAAATGGAAAAAGTGACTAATAATTTGGGACAGATGGAATAATTAAGTTTATCACAATGTTTGTTAACTCACTACCAACTCTATATAACCGTAATTTCGCATGGGTATATTACATGAAATATCTTGCCATTGCTTAAAGTTATTTTAACCTAAACTTTTTGTCATATGTAAAGTTATTGATATGAAAAACGTATAATTAAAAACATTAGTAGCTAAAGGTTTTAAGTAGAATGCGCAGATACTCTTTAGTTATTTTTAAATTGATGTGCCAATTTCTTAAAGTTAATCATTTTGATTGGAGCATGAAAAATGCGAAAAGTGAAAAGTCTTTGAAAGATGTGAAAGTGGAAGACAGCTGCATGTAGTGACAGACAGGGAGTCTTATTGAATTGATTATTGGTTTGCTTGGATCACTCGATTCTCATCCCTGTATTATTTGCACCGAAATCAACAACTGAACCACACACACAGATAAACCATCTTGATTTTTTTTTTCTGCAATGACTGATGCTGAAGTCTTGCTCACCGTTACCATGCCTGTGCTGTTTCAGAAGCTGAAATCTGATAACGTGATTAGGATTGCTCGGTCTGTGGGGATCCATTCCCAGCTGAAAAGATTGGAGAGAACCTTATTGCAATTCCAATTAACAGACGTTGCTGTTAATTATTGGGAGCACAGTCTTGAGGATTTGGCTTACGACATTGACTATCTATTAAGTGATTTGGCCACCGAAGCTATACGACAACAATGTGAAAAGGAATCCTATGCTAGCAACAACAAGAAGAAGAAGGTATTGATGACCATCCCAACTGCTGTTGCTAATGCCACTCATAATCTTGCGCATGCTCGTAATATGAGTGTTAAGCTAGACATGATTACTACCAAGTTGCATGATCTTCTAGAGGAGACATATAGATTGGGTCAGAGTGCTCATAATGTTAGTACTTCACTGTTTGATGAGTCCCGTATTATCGTGGGTCGGCGACATGATAAAGATGTATTGCTCGTGAAGTACTTGTTGAACAATGAAACATCTGCTACAAACATTAGCGTATTATCCATAGTTGGTATGGCAGGGGTTGGCAAAACCACTCTAGCCATGCTTCTTTTCAACGATCCACAGATGAAGCACCACTTTGATCTCATGGCGTGGGTTACTGTTTCTCTGCAGTTTGATGCATTTCAAATTAGCCAAACTATTTTTCAATCAGTAAGTGGGGAAAACAAAGAGTTTGCTGATTTAAATATACTTCAAATAGCCCTTAGAGATAGACTTTCAAGAAAAAGATTCCTACTTGTTCTAGACAATGTCTGGATCGATAGATGCGAAGACTGGGAAGTCCTACTACGCCCGTTTGTTGCAGTAGCACCTGGAAGTAGAGTTATTGTTACTACCCGGGATACCTATACTGCGTCAATCACGGACCCTGATCAAGGTTACCCTCTTAACCCTTTGGCGCCGAATGAAGCTCTACATTTACTTGCTTTATTTGCACAAGTGAACTTATATTCAAATCCAACACTTACGTTGATGGGGGAAATTATAGCAAAGAAATGTCATGGAGTGCCTATGGCTTTGAAAACAGTTGGGAGGATCCTGAGGACAAAAAAACGTAAAGCAGACTGGGTTGCGCTAATTAACAGCGATATGTGGTATTCGAATAGAGGAGGCAACATTTCTTCTGCTCTAGACCAATACTACAATTATCTCCGTCCCATTGTAAAGAAAATGTTTTTCTATTGCTCCTTATTTCCCAAGGGTTACGTGTTTCATAAGGACAAACTAGTCCTGTTGTGGATGGCAGAAGGGTTTTTACACCAATCAGATGAGAGCGAATCAATGGAGAGTTTAGGTTGTAAATATTTTGAAGAGCTAAAGTCACGGTCAATTTTCAATCATTCACCTAATGACGATTCACGTTGTACAATGCATGACTTGTTAAATGATTTGGCCAAGAGTGTTGCAGGACAATTTTTCTTCATGTTAGATGATGAAAGGGATGTCAGCGACAATATTGAAGCTTTAGAGAAGTTCCATCACTTTTCTTTCGTCCGTCAACAATTTGGAGTGTATAGCAAGTTCAAGGCATTACAAGAAGCTAGACGCTTGCAAACATTCATAGCAATCTCGAGTAATGTAGATGACTGCAAAAGTTTTCACATATCCGAAAAGGTTCTTCTTGAATTAGTACCCCAACTACAATTCCTAAGAGTGCTGAGCCTGAGTAATTATTCAATCACAAAAATACCACAATCCATTGGTAGTCTCAAGCATATGCGGTACATGAATTTTTCCAAAACTAGCATCACACATTTACCTGAACAAATCAGTGATCTCTATAATCTACAGATTTTGTTGCTTCATGGTTGTAAAAAGTTAGTTAGCATGCCAAAGAGTTTTGCCAATTTGGTAAACTTGCGACATCTTGATATCGACGATACTCCAATGTTAAAGAAATTACCTCTAGGGATTGATGGGTTGACGGGTTTAAAAACTTTATCAAAGGTCATAATTGAAAGATCTAATGGGTTCAAATTATCCAAGCTTAGGGGCATGAAGGATCTAAGAGGTCGACTTTCAATTGAAGGGCTGCATAAGGTGAAAGATGCAAGACAAGCAGAAGAGGCTAACTTACAACAAAAGAAGGGTCTTGATGATTTGGTGATGGAATGGAGTGATGTCTTTGATGATTCTCGGAATGAGGTAAATGAATACGAAGTTCTTGAAAAGCTAAAAATTCATCATGAGTTAATACGCCTAAAGATCTTGTTTTATGGGGGAACAAAGTTTCCTAGTTGGGTCGGGGATTCCTCATGTTTTCGGTTGACACAGCTCACTTTGCGTGGATGTCAGAATTGTACATGTTTACCAACACTTGGGTTTCTGAAGTCATTAAAGAAGTTGTTTGTTGAAAGAATGCCGAAGGTGGAGAATATTGGTTCTCACTTATCTCCATCACTTGAAGTTTTGGAATTTGAAGACATGCAGGGCTGGAAGATATGGTCAATTAACAATGGTGATTCTGATGAAAGTAAGACTTCATTTCCCCATCTTTCTGAGATTTCTATAGTAGATTGTCCGGAACTCGCTCAAGTGTCGGTTGGGAAAATGCCATCACTCCGGGTTATACGTATAGGGAGATGTTCTAAAGTGGTGTTAAGAAGTATGGTCGGTGCATCTTCATCAGTTATTAGTTTGAAGATGGATAATATAAATGGACTTACTCCACTGCATGGAGAAGTTCTACAGCATCTTGGGGTAGTTGAACATCTATGCATCACAAAGTGTCACACAATGGAATATTTGTGGGAATCAAAATCTGAAGCCCCCAAATATCTTGCAAATTTACAAAAGTTGGAAGTAAGTTCCTGTAAAAAGTTGGCATCGTTGGGAAAAACAGCGGACGACAATGGGATTACAATGGAAAACCTTACAGAAGTGTCCCTCACTAATTGCGAGAAGCTACAAAGCTACAAATGTCCACAAAGTATCAAGAGGTTGGTGATTCATAATTGTCAATCAATTAAAGAGTTGTCATTCCCACCACGGCAAAATCTCCCATTGATTCTTGACATTCAGCGTTGTCATAGTCTTAAGGAGTTTTGGCCTGACAAAAATTCTTTGTCAAGTGTTAACTCTCTTGAGATGGATAACTTGCCGAATCTGAGGTCGTTTCCTGAAGAGTGTTTTGAAAGTCTCGCCAAACTGATAATCAGGGGTTGTGATAATATAGATACTATTCCTGAGAAAGTATTTGATAATATTCCCCTTTGTCATCTTGAGATCATTAGTTGCAAGAATATGAAGTCATTTCCTCATAAGCTTTTGCCAAGACTTACTTTATTGAAAGAGCTGTTGATAACTAACTGTCCACATATGGACTCCTTTCCGTGTCGTTCATGGCCTCCAAACATAAGTATTCTAAGAATCGGACGGTTAAGAAAGCCAATGTCAAAGTGGGGGCTTCAAGCGTTTCCCGACTCACTTGTTAATCTATGCTTACTTGGTGAAAATTCGGGAGTGGATTCATTTGCAAGAGTACCTGACGAGCGGAATAACCATCATACTACTTCATCATCAGCATTCGTTCTTCCATCATCATTAATCATTCTAGAAATCATTGGATTTAGGCTTCTGGGGTCACTGTCAGAAGGCTTTGAACATCTTAAGAGCCTTGAACAACTCGTGATTGAGTCGTGCCCGAATCTTGGAGATCTGCCAGAATCACTGCTTCCTTCTTTATCAAGTTTGAAAGTGTCTTCTAGTCTGAATCTGCAAGAAAGGTGTCGTAGTAAAAAAGGCTATCGACACCTCATCTCACACATCCCTGAAGTTGATGTATGATTCATAATGGTACGTCCTTTCATTCACAGTTATATAAATATTTCACTATTTGTTTTCTCTCTGTATGTAAGTTTTGTTTCCTATTCCAGAATTTTGTTCATACATTCAGCTAATCCTCAATCTTTTATTGACACTTGGGAGATGACTCTGATGAACAATTTGCATATCATTTACTGTAGCATCTTGTGGAAGAATTTAAAATCAAGGATGGCGATTTTAACTTTTTTGAGCAAGTGATATGGATAACTACTCTCTCAACAAATACAAATTTTTAGGTATAACCTTCCTGCTCATGATGTGATTTGGTTGTTGCTTGCAAAGTTAATGTCACAAATTTATATATTGATAATTTGATATTACCTGTACGTCACGAGCAAGCAACCCTCGTGATATTTCCCTTCTTTGGTGCATATATTCTTTAAACTAAATTCTTACTAAACTTGTCTAATATATCTTCTATATCTCGTTGTAGGTGTTCATATGGGAACATGGGACACATCTAAACTTCATAAGGCAATTCAAAAATCAAGTTTCTAGGAAGTTGTTTTTAGTATTTATTTCATACTCCGTATTGTTTAAGCCAAATAGGGATTGGCCAAAATTCATGTACAAATTACAGACATGCTTTTTTATCCTTTTCTGTACAAAAGGCCATTTTGTAACATTAAATAACTTTATTGAGTATCAAGAAATAAAGTTTTATTATTTAGCCATGTTCCATATTTGTGTCATTATCAAGTTTTTTTTTGCTAAAACACTTCGATCCTGCATAAGTTACTATTAAAGCTTTTGTTAGCATCCTTAAAAGGGGTAAAACACATAGCAACTTCTGCATGGAAAGAGATAGAAGTAGAGATTAAAAGAGTGCAGAAAGGTAACAATTGCAAATCTCTCTCTGTTGTCTACATCTTCACGACATCTTTGGAAGATGCAGGCAATGGCGAGACATGTGAACGAAACAAATACACACAGAATTACTCGTTAAGATAATGAATGACCTCAATCTGCTTGAACCGAAGCAATACCTCAAAGTCAAATGATATGACGGTCCTCTGTGTACATGGTGCATGCTCTGAAGCAATGCTGTATTCATACAATTTCGTCCCAACCAAAACAAAAGAGATAATTAACATCAAAGACTTTAAATTGCATGATAGAACTCAAAATACTATTAGCGTGTGACATAAACATGTTAACTTGCAGTGATTTACAATTTTAGTGACCCCGAATATTTGTTTTTTACCACCTACACGACTATACCAATTGTCACTTAAAATATACTCCGTACCATTCTTATAAAAGCTGTGTATTTATCATTTTTAAATTTAGATTTTGCAAAATTCTGAAAGTCATGAAAGAAAATATGTGTTTTGACATCTTTAGTTTAAGGACTATTTTTTCAATTCTTTTTGTTTACTTACCAAGTCATGTAAAGCAAGGTGGAAAATACATATGGTAAGGTCGCAGCCTCGCGGGTTTGGACACAAATAACATACGTATTGGTAAAACTAGTTGTTGATGCTCTGTACACGAAACCAAGTTATCAAATATTGTACAAGTATCCTAATACATAGATTGGTGTGTCCAAATTAATAGTTAACATGTGGCATGCAAATCCATTACCAAAAACAATATGCAAAAAAATATGAAAACACCACCATCAGATATGTTCTTGGCCATAATTAAGATGTAGCAGTCTATTAAAAAAAAAGTCCAATAAACCAAGATACAGTAATAGATAAATAATATTACCTGCTTGACGAAAACTACTTTCCTGGTTTAAAAACAGATTACAAAAATAGATAACTGGGTCCATTTAGCAGAAATGAAACCACATGAATCCAGCTCTGTAGCTCTTCTTCAGGAAAAGAAATCATCATCATTCCTCAAATTCCACATCAGCAAACGTAATATCAGGACATTCATCATCCTGGTAAGAGTAACAGAAGCAGGAGATATGATGGAGGGTACGCTGGTAATTTGAAAATCCAAGTAACTAATCATTATTAAAGTTTTAAGCCATAAAATGAGTAATTTATGTACCTCTGATTCTACATCAGGAAACGTAAGATCGGGACATTCATCATCCTGGTAAGAGTAACAGAAGCAGAAGATATGATGGAGGGTACGCTGGTAACTTGAAAATCCAAGTAATTAATCATTACAAAAGTTATAAGCCATAAAACTAGTAATTTCTGAACGTACCTCTGATTCTATCCATTCTATTACTTCATAGATAAGCTTCGATTCATCCACAAATGGTGGACAACACTTGTCGTGGTCATGATAATACAACTGATAATCACAATTGGGTAGTGGTTTGCAGCTTCCTTCCCCTGAACTCATATCTGGAAAAAAGACGATACTGAATAGCTAAAGATGAATACATAGAAAATATACATGTGAAATCATAACACTCTGCATGAGATAGATAGTTTCTGAAAAGCAAGAGAATATACTTGGTTTGCTTGACATTACGTTACCATCTTTATCTTGCAGATGTGGATGATGTATCTGCAGCAAAAAGGGCGAGGGAGATATATAGATTAATCATCATGGACATACGCATTTATAAGCAAAAACAACTAAGCAGAATCTTGAATGCACTATTTAAATGATACCGTTCATTTATACCTTGGGTAAATGTATTAAATAAGTTGTTTTAAGAATTTGAGGACTTGATAGAAGAAAAGAAGTACAAAACAATATAGCTTGACGGAACGCATGATTTTCATTAAGGACTCCCCGATTAATGCAGCTAGTTTTCTTATTAAAAACGGGAACTATGGACTTCATACAACTATATTGTCAAAGTAGGGTCGAATTGTTCAAAGTCGGGTCAGACCGGTGTCCAACAGTCAAACAGTCAACCTTTTTATTCTATAAAGTCGGGGTTTTATTTTTTTTTTAGGTTTGGTTCCAAGTGCATACACCACAAATTTCAGATTTACACAATTCAATAACAAGAATGTTCATAAATCCCTTCGATTTCACACTCAGTTGATACATATATTCGATTTTAAAATCTGGTTTCACAATCAGTTTGAACGTTAAAGTATTTAAAGCATTATGTTCAAGTCACGCATAAAGTTTTTAAAATGAATAATTTTAGTATATAATAAATTCCAATCCGATTACTCACGGTTAATCCCGACCAAACAACAGCAACAAGGTACCCGACCACTCGACTAACGCCTAGGGACTTTCACAATCAACTAGCGGCCTAGTTTTGGATCTCAATCATAGATATAATCTCTCATCTTAAGAACTTTACACATATCATAAAAAACCAACCTAGCGGACTTATACATGGCAATTATATAAGTCCCTACGGTGTATCACAGATACTGGTATCGCTACAGTATAAAGACCCTACGGTGTGGCTGTTTTAAACGAGAAATTTCAATCTGCATAATAGCCAAAATACAACAATTTCAAAGTAAACAAATTAGTTAAACCTGAGAAGGGGGGTCTTTGGGTTTAGGCCCTGATTGAAAATCAGCAAGAAGCTGAGAAAAAGCTTGTTTGATAGTGACATCAGAAACATTGTTGCAAACGTAGGTAAGCTCCTCCTCAACCTTTGATCTGTGTTCCTTGATAATTGAAGAGATGTTGCGGCACTCCTTGTTAGTTGTACGGATATAGAAACCAGTATAAACACCGAAGACANTGTTACGATCCCACATCGCCCAAGTATGGGATTGGGCGGTGGTTTATAATGTCTAGGTGTCCCCTCCTCCTTCAAGCTAGCTTTTTGGAGTGAGTTCTACACTTAGCTTATAAACAATTGATATCGAACTCTTTCGTGAATTGTTCTTCCTTCTATATTCCAATTCACCTGACTGTTCGTATCACATTGTTGCAAACGTAGGTAAGCTCCTCCTCAACCTTTGATCTGTGTTCCTTGATAATTGAAGAGATGTTGCGGCACTCCTCCTTGTTAGTTGTACGGATATAGAAACCAGTATAAACACCGAAGACATTGAAATAAGCTCTGTAGAGGGTGATGCGTTCCTGGGCCGTGGTTTCTTTGTTGTGAGCAAAGCTATGCATGAACATAAACGTCTCTAGGTAGTGATCGGCCTCTTGTTTAAGTTTCTCTCGGTCATCTTTTTGTTGCTGCAGCTTGAGTAGAGTTAGTTGTTTTGCTTTCTTCTTCTGCTTCTTCTTCTTATTCTTATCCTTCTTATTCCTGCGTCCAATCCCTGTGCCTGACATTTGGAAAATCAATAAGACATGGAACTTGTTTTGCTAAACTTTATCCAAATATACTACTACTACTTTTGAAAAGAAAACTAAATGAATGAATATTCGTGGCCGGGGAGTAAAAAGCTAATGCCTAATAACTAGCTAATGTGGTAAACAAACAACATAAGTATATACTTAGCTTGCTATAAACAAAAAAGGGAAAGAAAGAAAGAAAGAAAACATACGGTTGTTGATATCATCATCATCTTCAACACCATCTTCCTGCGAAAACATATCAATCAGGATCAACAACTAATTATTAACACATGTAAAATAATAAATTAAAAAAGTAAATAAAGTAAAAGTACCGATATGTGAGCATGTTTGCGAACATCCCCTTGTTTAAAGTCAACAATAAAGTCCTTAATCGCCTGCTTAGTCGCGACATTAATCATGTTTTCGAAGAAGTAGTTAAGCTCATTCTCAACTTTTGATCTGTATTCCTTGATCACCTCAGACACATCATCCTCGTTGTGCTTTTTAACAATGAAAACCTTTTCATAATTACTATAGATATCGATGATGTTCGAACTAACAACATCGAGTACTTTGTGTTCCTCCTCAGTCTCGGGTAAGTAAAAATCACACACGAATCGAGCTGTTGCATAATAAAGCTTTGACTCTTTTTCTGCTTTCTGACGTGCCGCAGCCGACGATAACAACCATTTCCTCCTGTCCTCCATTTATACTCTTTTCTTATTGCATGCTGCGTTAGGGTTTCAGACGAATTTCAACATCTTTTTATTATTTGGGGATGTTTTGTTTATTTAATTACTTGGTACCTTCACTTTCCAATTGCCCCTAAAATTTTAAGAAAACTTTTGAGGATAATAGTTATTACTTATTAGCTTATTACCTCCATCATAAAAAAAGTGTCTAAGTTTGATTTTTTTTTTCTTTCTTTTTTTAACCTTAACCTTAGATATTTTTTTTTATTATATAATACTTGATGAAAATTATACCAATAAAAATACATTTAAAAATTCAATTTCATTCATATATTTTGGGATGGAGGTAGAATAAGCTTAGACATGAATTAATTTTAGTTTAGTTATTGTTATCCGTTTTAGTTTTGAAAACAAACCAATTAAGTTGATATTAAAATTTTATTAAGTCGATAGATGTAACCAACATATAGTAGAAAATTAGACACTCACCACCCATTGAACTTCATCGTGATCGATGGCCACTTGGCTAAGAGCACGACTATGAGTTTGAGGTCTATAACTAGAGCATGCAAATACTGGGAGTTTACTTGAAGTTTCTTTTAATCCATCTTCACACATAACTAAACAACCTACTGATACTCTATAACATCCAAATTTGTATATTCTTATGCCTCGACATATAACATTATCTAGTAAGAAGAATTAATGAAATGAGAAGAGTGAGAAAAAATTATAGCCACATATTTCAAATAAGGAAAGAGAAATAATAGGAGATGCATCTATTTTTCATGGGTGCATCTAATATTTGTGGTTGTAATTTCTTCTCATTCTTCTCATCTTAATTATATTTCTCATTTGATCCTAAGTCTAACATTATAACCCTTAATAACAATCTATATCTATACTACTTTAAAGTTTTTTATATAACCATAGTATTTTCAAAATTTATTTAACAAAACGAGTACTTTTAAATTTATTTAAGATAATATGTCATTTTTGACTTTCCACGAACAACTAGCCACACTGTTACAACTCTTTCCACTTACAATGTGTATTGAATGTGGTCCTTTGGCTGTTCGGCTTTTGTGATATACAATAGTTGCTAACGTACAATTAAATAGATAAACAAGAGCTTGATTTTGAGAAAGTACGTTCATAGATCGATCTTATTACTCTTGCATTATTTAAACAACTCTCTTACATCTTATTCGAACCTAAACATACATGCATAATGCATAAACTTCACTTAAGCATCAGCCCTTGGCCCTCCTTGGCTCTTTTCGTTCCTGGATAAATTTTAGCCTTTGCGCGTCCTCAATCAACATCTGATACGAGTTCACGAAAACATGAACATGCATGCTTCGGATAGGGGCACACGGCCAGCAAGGTTTGATATCATTGCATTCTCGTTAGACTTGAAAGCAACCCACCTACACCCTTGTTGACCAGCTCTGTTAATCACAGCATAGTTCTGTGGGATCATCATCTTAATCCTCATTGACCCGTCGGTTACGTAGACAAGTTGTAAGATAGTTTGAAGCGTTTGTGCGATAGTTTGAAAGCTACTACCTACACAAGATATCGAATCTAATAAGCGTTTGTGAGATAGTTTGAAGTGTTTGTGAGTTAGTCCGATCAACATGCCTGTTCATGTTGTCGCGAACTCGTATCAGATGTTGATTGAGGATACGTATTCAGTACAAATTGTTGGTGGAAAGTCGCTAGTTGTAACAATGTCGCTTGTTGTTAGTGGAAAGTCAAAAATGCATATTATCTTAAATAAATTTAAAAATACTCATTTTGTTAAATAAATTTTAAAAGTACTGTGGTTATATAAAAAACTCTACTACTTTATAATACATTTAGGAATTTCCGAGAAAAGAAGGCTTAAAAAATTAAGATTCTACACTTGCTTATAATGGAAAGAATTGTCTTTAATTCTATAAACTTGTAACAGCCCCGAAAATTAAATGACTTCAATTCTATAAACTTGTAACAACCCTAGAAATTAAATGTTTTCAATTCTATAAACTTGTAACAACCCTCTAATATTCAAATAAACTACACTCTCTCAAAACTAAAAAAACAAAAACATCTTCACACACACTCTCTCTCTCTAGAAATATCCTCTCACACCCTCTCTAAAAAATCCCTCACTGCCACAAAATTTAGTCACGGGGTACCTGCCGCCGCATTGCACGGGTACCTTGCTAGTAAAACTAAAAAATAGATGGGACTGCTCTGCCTAGTTGGTACAAAGAAATATGTACTATTAAATATTTCATTATTTAAGACAATGCAATAACACTAATCTGGATTAAGCACCGAACGGTTTTTATCAAAGACGAACCATATTTTTTCGAGTAAACAATATCAATACATACTGCTGCTATTTATTCAAACCCTAACAGATTAAAAAAAAAAAAAAAATTTAAGCCCAATAAACAAAAAATAAAACCCCTAAAAACAAATTAAATGCATGTTCAATATTGTTATTGTTTCAAATAAGAATACATGGTCCTTCTTCTTTAATTGTAGCCACACTCAACAATTAATAATTATACGAGGCAGCATGGCCCGTGCGATGCACGGGCTTTGTGTAGGATAGAGTATTATCGGGTTAGCAAGGGTTTTGCGTGTTTTGTTATTAGCGTTATGAAACAGAATAAAAAGAAGTAGTTTGTTTAAGAAAGATTTTATAAATAGTATCGTTTGACGTTAATAGTTGGAAACACACAATTGAACTTCATCATCGTTGTTAGTGGCTTGGGTCTTCGAGTTTGCGCCCCGGCGTGAATATATTTTTAAGTCCGAGCGTAGCTTGTAGACAGGTTGCACAAAAAGTTGTAACCAAAGTTAAAAATTACATTATATTGTTAAGTATAATTAAATCAAATTAGTTAAGTTTAATCTATTTAAGTTTAAAAATACATTTTATTGTGAAAAAAGTTGTAACCAAAAGTTTAAATACATTATATTGTTAAGAATAATAATAATAAGAAAAATTGCTTTACTTTAAAAATACATTTATTGTGAGAAGCTATTAAAGGAGTAAAGCATATTATTGGGTTTATCCTCTTTAGCA
>LBNU01004262.1:339048-361204 GCA_014162995.1 Artemisia annua | reverse complement strand
AAAAAAAAAAAAAAAAAAAAAAAAAAAAAAAAAAAAAAAAAAAAAAAAGGTGAAAATAAGTAAACGTCACTCAAAATCCAAAATGGTTCAAGTAAATAACCATTTTAGGCATTCTATCAAACATGTTATGCATGTGTAAAGCTACTCACACCACCATTACCTTAACTGTGCCCTTTTATTTAGTTACCTAAGACAATCATGCTTTTAAAACTATTAAAATTCCGTTTATATATGTATATTTCTCTGTACTCGTGTAAATAGCTTGTATGAGATGATCGGGTATGGATGAGCGAGAGTGGTGTTTATGTTTCCCTCAATAAGTGCTTCTATGAGTAACCTAACTAGGTTTTCCTCTTCGACACGTGCCTGAGTTGGGGATGGTGTATGGTAAATGTTATTTTGTGGGGATGCGCTAATTATGGATACCAAGTTGTCTCTTTGGGTTGGGCTCATAGTTACGTTAACCTAAGAGTTAGTGATAGGTGGTGGTGTTCCTTGACTATTGGCTATATTGGTATGCGGGTATAGAAACATAGGGGTGAATATGGTCTTTTCAAGTTATTTTAAAGTTTAGATACTTTAAGTCTCCAATTTCGTGTAAGAGTGTACAAGCAATCAACCAATAATAAATGTATAGAGGAAAGGTAGAGAGAGACACCAAGATTTATATTGATTCGGGATGAGGGGTTTAGATCATCCGTACGTCTACTTGCGAATCCGCAACACCTATAATATTCATTAGTACACAATCCTTGTTGTGGATTAAAACGTTACAAACTTTACCCCACTGATATGCACAAAGATCGGTGCTCACAAAGAACAGCTACTACCCAACGGAGTTCCGCCCTCGGAACCACCCACAAGAATATTGCGATTCGCACTACCACAAAGACTTCCTCCCAAGGAAGCAACAAACTCCAAACTAGACCTTTACCCGATCTAGGCTTGACCACCAAGGTACAAGACTTTTACACCCTTTGCTTATCCACAAACCATATCAAACTTTACAAATAAATGAATGTGGTTAATTGTTTAAAATACCCTGATTTAGCCTAGCGACGCAACTTAATATAAGAGAGTAGAAGAAGACTCTCGACACAACACACAATAATGGATTAGGTTCTTGTGGTTCTTCTCTTGCAAATAAGTAATCTATATGCATGAGACATGTCTAAAGTTCACAAAAATAAACAAATACATAAGTGAATCCCAAAGTCCATCTTCGAACGAGCTAGACTTTTTAACTGAACTATAAATGCATACAAAATCATTAAGAATGATTACCAAAATATAAGTAGAAAAAGAAGAAAAAGGAATGGTGTGAAAGTAGCTCAAAAGTAAGAGAGTGACAATGTAATATTAGCATGCAAATAAAAATGACACAAATTTTCTAGTTACTATATTTACTACTATAATTTACATGTTTTTAATGTGCGGGTAAATACACTTTGCGACTTGTGAGTATATTAAAGTACATGTATTAAGACCATGGTTCTAAAATGCGCGTTATGGCGACGTTAAGGCGTGATCTTCACGTTACGCAATAGATCAAGGAGTCGGCTCCATACGTGGCGTGAGATGAGGCGTGAAAAGGTGCGGCATGACGCCTTTTTTGAGTTTAACTCCGATAAAAAAGTGTTTTTTTTTTTTTTTTTTTTTTTAAGAAATGAAGAAGATTACATGCAAAGATTGTTTCTTGAGTTAATTCCTTATGTATAACACTTTTTATAAACTTGATATATACGAAATATGATATAATATATAAAATATTTTTATATTGTGGTGGCGCTTTAAGTCACGCCTTAGAAAATGTTATGGCTCCACCATAGCTTTTAAGGCGTGAGTCTTGGTCATGCCGCCATGCCTCGCCTCGCATCACCTCCCGCTATTTATAACCTTAATCGAGATACTTGTCACTCTACAAATGTATAGGTCTCACCTTAAAGCTTGCCTAAACTACAACAAACCTTATTCGTTATAATTTATAGTAAGATGTTTCATTTCTAAATTATATCTAGAGTTTAAAGTATTAGAAGAAAAAGTGAAGTAAAGAGTATGACATATATGATAGGTTATATTCATAATATTCTTTAAATGTTATTCATAAACTTAAATGTTATTATTCATATTATTGTTTAAATGTTATTCATAAACCTATCTTAATCGTTTTCTAATTTGTTACATATTTCTAACCCTTGTTCATAATTCAAACATTCCGTTTACCGTCATAACACTTCATCAACCGACCAACCCAAATCAACCCAGTGCCAGTCTCACTTGTTTGACATCTAACCCGATCTCATAGCTAGCCAAATCAACTCAAACCAGACCTCTAGTTCAAACAAACACCCAAAAGGTAACGAAGGCATGCAAATTAGGTTTCCACGGGCCGGACAAAGATTCGCCCTTAAGTGCAAAGGCAGAGGGAAGCTTGACTACAAGACTTACCTGTCAAGCAGGAACGAAAATCAGCCTTAGTAATTCGACAGATGCCAAGTGAAAGGCCGTCGAGCGACGGATAATAGCTGGCTTAACATAAGAAAGTGAAAAACCAAAAAAGACTGGAAAAATAACTAGCTACAAAACATTAAAAAAACACAAAAACAAAACATTAAAAAAAACAGAAAAACAAAAGCCCTAATTACACTTCCAAACACACAAACACTTCCTCTTCTTCTTCTTCCCCCCTTTCTTCACTTTCTCTCTCTACATTCTTACTTTCTCTCTCTAAAAAAAACCCAAAATTTAAAAACCCTAATTTCCCTCAATTTATGTAACTTATATTGGATTTGAATAATAAGAAGAAGAAAGATGAGTGGTGGAGGTAGGGGTGTAAAGAAAACGATCCAGCATATAAAAGAGATAACAGGGAATAATTACAGTGAAGATGAGATTTATGCAATGCTTAAAGAATGTAATATGGATCCCAATGAAACCACTCAGAACCTTCTTGCTCAGGGTATTCATTCATTCTTTTTTATATAAGATCTATCATCTTTCTATTTTTGATTATTTTTATAAAGTTTTGATTTTTATAGTGGTTAGTTTTGATTGCTTTTGTTTGTAAAGTGTTGTTGAGTGTGTAAAATGTGATAAAGTTTTGATCTTTGTTATTCTTGTGAGTGGCGGTATGTTTATCCGTATGTTTCGAGTGGCCTTTTGTTGCTGAAATGCGGTTTTTCGATATCTGGATTGAATATGGTGTGCGAGTGAAGCTCAGTGTTTTGTATAGTGTTGCTGGCTGTGTGAGAAATGTTATAAAGTGGTAATGTAGCTCCTTTTAGGGTTTGACTGGTGTTTTGATTGGGTTTGTTTTGTAAAGTGAAGTTGGCTGGGTGATAAAGTTTTGATTTTTGTTAGTTTTGTATGTGGCGGTGTAATTATTTTTAGGGTTCAAGTGGTGTTTGAAGCTCAAATACTGGTGTTTTTGCGTTAGAATGATATTTGGGATTGGATATTGTTTCTTTTGCGAGAGAAATGTGATAAAGTTTGGGTTTTTATTAGTTTTGTAAGTGGTAATGTACTTACGGGTTTACCTTCTTTGGTATTTGATTTGTTAACTATTGTAATATGGATCCCAATGAAACCACTCAGAACCTTCTTGCACAGGGTATTCTTTCTTTTTTATATAAGATCTATCATCTTTCTTTTGTTGATTATTTTTATAAAGTTTTGATTTTTATTGTGGTTAGTTTTGATTGCTTTTGTTTGTAAAGTATTCTTGAGTGTGTAAAATGTGATAAAGTTTTGATCTTTGTTATTTTTGTAACCGGTGGTATATTTATCTGTATGTTTAGAGTGGCCCTTTGTTGCTGAAATGCGGTTTATTTGCGTTTGGATGATATCTGGATTGTGTGCGAGTGAAGCTCAGTGTTTTGTATAGTGTTGCTGGCTATGTGAGAAATGTTACAAAGTTTGGATTTTTGGTAGTTTTGTAAGTGGTAATGTGGCTTCTTTTTGGGTTTGTTTTATAAACTGAAGTTGGCTATGTGAAAAATGTGACAAAGTTTTGTTTTTTGTTAGTTTTGTATGTGGTGGTGTAATTATCGTTAGGGTTCAAGTGGTGTTTGAGCTCAAATACTGGTTTTTTCACGTTAGGATGATATTTGGGATTAAATATTGTTTCTTTTGTGAGAAAAATGTGATGACGTTTGGATTTTATTAGTTTAGTAAGTGGTACTGTACTTATTGGTTTACCTTTTTTGGTATTTGATTTGTTAACTGTTGTTAGCTATGTGTTTTTGTGATTGATGCGATAAAGTTTTGATCTTTATTAGTTTCTTAAGTGGTGGTGTTGTTAGGGTTAGGGTTAGGGTTAGAGTGGTGCTTGATAGTGATATGTTGTTTATTTGTTGTGGCTACTTATTTTTCTTTGTGTTAGAACCATATTTGGGATTCAATGTTGTGTGAGAAATGTGATTAATGCGATAAAAAATTGAATTTTGGTAGTTTTGCAAGTGACAGTCTACTTATTGTGACGGTTAGAGTGGTGTTTTTTATTGGTTTTGTTTGTAAAGTGTTGTTTGGTTGTGTGAGGAATTTGATAAAGTTTTTATGCTTATTAGTTTTTCAAGTGGTGCTGTAATTATTGTTAGGGTTAGAGCTGTGTTTTTGATGGTTTTGATTTGTAAAGTGTTGTTAACTGTGTGTTTCTATTTGACAAATGTGACAAAAGTTGTGATTTTTGTTGTTTTTGAAAAAAGTGGTATAGTTGTCGTTAGAGTTTCAGTGGTGTTCGAAGCTTAATTACTGCTTTTTTTTAGTTAGGAAGATGTGGGATTGGATATTCTGTGGGATGCGTAATAAAGTTTTGATTTTTATTAGTTTTGTAAGTGGCGGTGTAGTTTTGGTTAGGGTTATAGTGGTTCTCGAAGGTGAATTGATGTGTCTGGTTGTGATTACTGTTTTTTTCACGTTAGAATGATGCTTGGTAATGGATATTACTGTTAGATAAGGTGTTGATTTTTATTAGATTTGTAAGTGGTGGTGTAGTTATCGTGAGGGTTTGAGTGGCTTTGAAGCTGATTTGGTTTTTTTTTGGGTGGTATGATGTTTGGGATTATGTATCGGGTGCAGAGTGAAGCTCAATATTTTGTCGGTTATGTAATTTGTTGTGAGAAATTTGTTTTGCAAGTGGCTGAGTACATTCGTTAGGGTTATTGTGGTGCTTTTGATGGGTTAGTTTGTAAAGTGTTGTTGATTCTATCTTTTTGGGGGATGTTGTGTTAAAGTATTGATTTTTGGTGTAGTTAGGTGAATTGGTGTTTATTTGTTGTTTTTATCGCGTTACAATGATTGCTAGGATTGAATATGTGTGAGAAATCTGAATAATGTGATAAAGTTTTGATTTTTATTAGTTTTGTAAGATGTGGTGTAGTTAGAGTTAACGTTAGAGTGGTTTTTGGAGCTGAAATGGTGTTTTTTGGCGGTGGAGTGATGTCTGGGATTGGATATTGTGCGCAAAGTGAAGGTCACTGTTTGGTATCTCATTAATATACCTTGTTTCTAACTGTTGTTGCATCGTTTAACTGAACTGGTGCCAGTGTACTCGTATCAAGTTCCTATTTTTACGTGTCTCTTGTTTTTAGTTTCAAATAACGTAGATTGTTCACAAGCCCTGATCACTTGAAATGTCTCTCCTAGCTTTGTTTTTATATACCGTCTCAAAAAAGAAGTAAGCACAATTAAAATCTTTGTTTTAATCTTGTGCAGATCCATTTCATGAAGTAAGGGGGAGGAAGCGGGACCGCAAGAAAGAGGTAAGATCAGTTTCTGATGTTTAAGGAAGCTATGAGCCATCTTTCATTAGTTCTACACTTTAGGGGCTTTTAGTGGTTATTTCATCGACCGATCTAGGATTTTTTCACCAGCGTATATTATTACATCAGTTATTTAGAAAATGAAATAAAATAACAATTTGAATTTTTTTATACAACACCACAGTTTTTCTTCAGGGGCTATGCATGTGTACGCCTTTACAGTCATGTGCTTGAAAATTGTTTACGCTTCTATATCTAAGAAGTTAACCTATTTCTTTTCTGCAGAATAACATCAAAGAATCTACAGAGCCTAAATGGAAACCTGGGATGCAGGGACGTGGGAACAGGGGTGGGCGGGGAAACTACTCAGCTCGCCACAATTCTCAAGGTAATATACAAGGTTTATTCCATCGCCTTTATGCCTTTATAGTGTTCATGGATATATTAGTGTGTTTCTTTTTTTGTTTTGGTAACAGTTGTTTATTGAACCCATATAAACCCCCATGTAAGTTCTAATGTTATCAAAAGGCCACAGGCACATGATTCAAAATTTTCAGTAATGTCAGTAGTTTCTTCTTGAAATCAAGGTTTGTTGAAGTATGCTAGTCATAGGTATGCGTAAACTTCGAACTATTATTTATTTTATTTTATTTTGTTGAAAAACTAAATGCAGGCAGTAGCAGGAACGTTGTCTCTGCAAAGGACAATGAAATAAATAAAGGCGCTGGTGATGGTGTAATCTTGCCCGCACCCCAGGATAAGAAGAATAAAGAGATATTGATTGCAAGGTGTTGCATCATTATTTTTTTTATTTTCTTTCTTCTTTTTAGCTTTTTATTTGAAATAGATACAAAATACAGGGTTAATTCATCACTAATAAGTACATGTTACGCTCCACTTTTTGCAGTTCTTCCAATAAATCTGAAGTAAGCACGGCTACTGCAAGTGATAAGTTGGAGGGTTCACTCTCAAAAGTCCCTTTAGAGGCAAACAAATTCACGACTGCTGCTTTGTCTGCTTCAGATCCTATTCTTATGCCATCACAGGATTCACAACCTTCTGTTGGTACAATTAGTCGTGAAGTTGGAACTCGAAGAACTCCTGTTGTTGAACAATCTCAAGAGACCCCTGCTGAGATTAAAACTGCATGTGAGGATTTTTTACTTAAAAAGTCTTATATAGAAACACATTAAAATTACGCGATTTTGTGCCATTATATTTTCATGACTTTTTAGATAGTAGTTATTGGAACTTATATTTTGAAATGCTTACTATGACAGCTGGTCTCGAGGTTGGAAGCTCCTTCTTGCAAGGAAAGGTGTTATATGGAGAGGAGAATAATTTGGTTCCAGAGTCTTCACAACCTGCACCTTTGACTAATGTTTCCTCTTCCAGTAGCAGACCATCTTCAAGCTACAATAACAGGCCACAACAAGCAATTGGGCCTCAAAAAGGTATTAATTCATGTGATATGTAATTTATATGATAGTTTGATTATCTGTCATGTTCTTTACTGGTTTTGATTATCTAATAGTTAATTTATTGGTAATTGTCGTCTAAACAAGTTTTTTTATTAAAACCTGGAAGTACCGAAAAAGAAATTAAACTGAATTCTGATAATTGTTTTTATGTTTTTTGTGCTTTCCTACAGTGGCTCCTGGTAAGGAGTGGAAACCAAAACCGGCAGCTCTTGTTCCTGCTCAAGAACTTGGGACTGAGGTGCCAGTCATTCCAGCTGAAGTTCATTCATCATCAAAGCCACGATCCAGCATTCCCGAGTCAAAGGAGAGGAAAGAAGAGAAATCACACATTTCTGATGGTCAGCATGTTATTATTCCAAATCACCTTCATGTTGCTGAAGTTGAGAAACTTGGGTTTCAGTTTGGAAGTTTTGATGCTAGTTTTGGTTTTAATCCAAGCTCATTGAATGGTCCAACAAGCGACAAGAGTCCGTCTCCTTCTGAGGCTTCTGAGGAGATTGCTGAACATATAGAGGAACAGACCACTAGGTTTGTCTAATGCTCCCATGCTTATTAGTTTATATTTGCAATTTTCTTAATGCATTTTTTGACCGATTATTTTATTGGATTCAGAAATCAAGATGTGTTGGTGACGGATGAAGATGGACACGATTCTGACCGTCCACCATCTTCTAACGTATCTCAAACTGTGTCACCTGAAGGTGACGTCTCATCTAATGTGGCGCCTGAACACGTAGAGCCGAAACACGAGACTTCACTTCCATTTCCTAGTCATCCATTTCCTGTGGTTCATCCTTCTTCTAACTTGAATTTTGGTTTCATACCACCAATAATAGGCAGTCATACTGCACCTTTTGAAACCAATGAGTCTCGAGCGCCTGATGCTTCTCGTGTCCCAAGCTTTGCTGTAAGTATCAAATGCTATTGCTATTTATGATTAAGTGTAACTTTTAAGGTCTCTTATGCGAATCATTTTTTAATTTTTTTTACACAGGTTCAACAACCATTTGACCCAGCAGGTTATTATCCTCACTTTTATCGTCCTGGTGCTGATAGTGATGGGCGAATATCACCTTTCCACCCACCCGTGGTGGTCACCAAGTACAACGGGAATGTTCCAGCTGTATCTCAACAGGCTTCTCAGTCTTCTCAAGAGGTTTGCATTTTAGGATTAAATGTATTTATAATACTTGGGAAATCTTTTAGTTGCATAATCCCGTTATAATGACTTCTTACATGTGGACTACAGGTTGGGAATCCATTAATGTTATCTGCCGCTGGTCCAACGCCGTTATCCACACAAGCCGGTGGGGTAATGCAGACCCCGGTGTTCAGGCAGCCAACGGGGTTACATTTACCACATTACACTCCAAATTTTATCCCATATGGCCCGTACTTTTCCCCATTTTACCTTCCTCCTCCGGCCATTCATCAGTTTTTGAGCAATGGTGCATTCCCCCAACAACCTCAACCTGGCGGTATGTTTCCAGCTCCGCCAGTGGCAACTCCTAAATATCCACATCCACAATACAAGCCTGGAGGTAATCCAACGAACTCAGCTCACATTGGAATTCCGGGAACCTATGGACCATATGGCTCATCCCCAACTGGTTATAATCAAAACCCAGCAGTGACAGCTGGTAATTCAACTTCTAACGAAGACCTTGGTGGATCTCAGTTTAAGGAAAGTAATGGATACGTTCCAGGGCAGCAGGTTTGTTACTTTTCTTTTTTTTTTTTACTTGATCTTTGTTATGTAATGTTAGCATTATATTAAGTCAAGTTTGGGTTTTCGTGGCGTGCTATCTAAGTTTATATTTTTGGTGTGAACATTGGTTGACCCAGATTCCTTATTAACGTGTTCAATCCATGAAGGGCGTGTTTGTCATTGCTTATTCAAAAGTGCTAATCAGCTTATTGTGATTTTTAAGAAAATTTTGTCCTTAGATGAGACTTGTTTAGCTGCTTGTTTTAGAGTAAATAGACGCTTTAGGATAAGCATGCAGGTATCTATTATTTTCAAAGCAGATAAGCACTTTAAATTGGTGATTCCAAGAACCTCATAATTAGGTGAGGCTAGATATCTATTAATGCAGTTCTGCATTTATTAGTTCCATTTCATGATAATTTTAATAAGAAAATCGAGCCTTTCTAAGTTCAGCTGATGAACGAACTTTGTTAGAAACGAGTCTTGTTACGCCTTATATATTAGAGATGATTCTTTGGATGGTATTGTGCATCTTAATGCATATTATGTGTTTCCTTTCTAAAAAAAAAATGCGTATTATGTGTTTCTTCCTCATAATCATATTAATGTTTTATTTGTTTATGTAGAGCGAAGGTCCAGGCGTATGGATAGCTGCACCTGGTCGAGACATGACTGGTTTGCATTATAATCTTCCACAAGGTGGTCAAGTAGCATATGCCCCAACACAAGCTGCACATGGAAATTTTGCTGGTATGTATCACCACCACCCTGCACAACCAGTGACCACCGGACCCATTCACCCACTTCTTCAACAGCCTCAGTCAATGGCTGGCGTTGACATGGTGGGACCTGCATCTAGTATGTATCAACAGCAGCAGCCGCCCCAGCCTGCTGCCCAACTCAACTGGCCTAATAATTACTGAACTAATGCCAATTTTTTTTATAAAGAAACCAGCAAAAACTAGGCACAAGATAACCCTATCTTGAATTTCCTTATCTTCTTTCTGGTAAGTTCCAATAGAATGATTGGAAAATGGTAGAAAAACCATGAAAAAATATATGAAGGTGGCTGGAGTTGAGTGTAAATCGTTTATAGGAGGCTAAAATTATAGGCCATTGGTTATCTTTTTGGAGGATATAAAAGGCGAAGCCCTCATGTAACTGTTAATGACCAATTTCAAGTTAGTTAAACCCCGGTTTGTGGTATGTGATTATGCCCGTGTCTCCCCTCGAGAGCTTTTTCGTATTAGAACAACTATGAGAGTTGACTTTAAATGATTCTTGTCTTTTTGACTTCTTGTTTTTTCCTTTAAGATTGAGGTTTTATAGGGGTATTATTATTGGGCTTTTTAGAGGGTTTCTTTATTCTGGTGTTACATGTAAAGTGAATTTTGATAGCAAGAGAGGATGTATTTGAACTGTTGTAATTGGTATCATTATTTGGTATAAGCAAAAGCAGCATTCAAAATTGTTTCGGTAGACAAATATTTGTGTATCTAGTAAATATGGTTTCGTACCTTTTTGGTTACGAGCACAGAACCAAATTGAGCATAGCAATTGTATCGTATCTTGCTCAGTTCTCAATTTGGATAGAGAGAATGGCGCTTTTGTGTAACATGCTATGCTCTATGTCCGGCACATAAGGGGTCAGCACCTGTATTCAGTTTTCTCTAGCCAGTCGCGTCTTTTGTCAGTTAAAACCATGCTTTTGCCGCTTGATATATATGTAGCACAGATTACCACTGAAGACATCGAGGTCAAGGTTGAGAATATTCAACTAATGCGGACCTTGACCCGACCGTTAACTCATAATGGAATGGATTAGGATCATCTCATGTTAAACTAATTCATGTTTTTTCTCATGTTAGCATGTTGTGAGAGTATATAAATTGGTACCCGACCGTTAACTCATAATGGAATGGATTAGGATCATCTCATGTTAAACTAATTCATGTTTTTTCTCATGTTAGCATGTTGTGAGAGTATATAAATTGGTGGGTCTCATATTCTAACATTTTTTTTGAACTTACATATATCTTACAATGACCTCACAATTTTGTTTACTTTTACGTTATTAGTTTAACATGACACAACTTCAGACGCAAACATTAAAGAATCTAGTTCAACATGACACAACTTGAGACGCAAACATTAAAAGATCTGAATATGGAATGGAATTCTATAATTGCATTAAGAAAATCTTACCGTTAAAACAGTTTTTAAGATGAGATTCAAATCGGTCGAATATTGCAAAACTTTTGATTGCTATATGATTTTACAAATTGCTTAAACATATAAAAAAAGTAAAGAAGACGAGTTTAAATTTTTTATCTCACCTTTTAGTTACCTATTAGCTGAGGCCGGGGTTCTAGCCCTTAACAATCGAACTTTATCGCGTAACAAAATTTGAGAGTAACAAGTAAAACACACATGTAGTTCTCTTGAATTTGAGAGATGCATTAAAATAACACTATAAAATGAACCATCCAACATTCAACTATTATAATCGTTGACCCAAAATACAAGCCCCCGGATTTTTTTTTTTTCAAACCCTTGGGGGGAATACATGCTATTTTAAACCGAACACAATGCTTTGAAACTGTATGCTGCTTGATTGTTTTATTATTACTAAGTACCATCCTTGCCAATCCTAGGCCCCATATCATGAACCATTTAATCACTAATATTAGTGAGCGCGAGTATTGTGAATAGGCCTATTGGGATTGACGAATCCCATTTGTTTTGACTAGATGAGTTCAAACAAATGCACTATATTTGAAACATTAGGTATGACGGCAAAGTACTTACCGGGGCAACAAAACCACCGATTGAGGTTTTATAGGGGTATTATTATTGGGCTTTTTAGAGGGTTTCTTTATTCTGGTGTTACATGTAAAGTGAATTTTGATAGCAAGAGAGGATGTATTTGAACTGTTGTAATTGGTATCATTATTTGGTATAAGCAAAAAGCAGCATTCAAAATTGTTTCAGTAAACAAATATTTGTGTATTTAGTTAATACGGGTTCAGGACAAAAATGCTACATCTTTGGTTACGAGCACGGAACCAAATTTAATATAAGTACTGTATAGGATCTTTCTTTGGTTACACCAAATTTAATATAACCACTGTATAGGATCTTTCTTTGGTTACGAGCACGGAACCAAATTTAATATAACTACTTGTAGGATCTTGCTCAATTCTCAATTTGTATAGCTACTCTATGTCCGATCCATAAGGGGTCAGTACCTGTAGTCAGTTGTCTCTAGCCAGTCGCGTCTTTTGTCAGTCAAAACCATGCTTGGTATATATGTAGCACAGACTACCACTGAAGAGACGTTTGAGGCCAAGGTTGAGAATGTTCAACTAATGCGGACCTTGACCCATCGTTAACTCATAATGGAGTGGATTAGGGATCATCTTATGTTTAACTTGCTCATGTTTTTCTCATGTTACCACGTTGTTGTGAGAGTATATAAATTGGCGGGTCTCATATTTTATCTAACAATGGCCTCATAATTTTATTTACTTTTATGTTATTTGTTCAACATGACAAATTTAAGACGTAAGCATTAAAAGATCTCAATCTGGAATGGAATTCTATAATTGCATTAAAAAAATCTTACCGATAAAACAGTTTTTAAGATGAGATTCAAATCGGTCGAATATTGCAAAACTTTTGACTGATATATGATTTTACAAATTGCATAAACATATACAAAAAGTAAAGAAGACGAGTTTAAAATTTTTATCTCTCACCTTTTAATTACCTATTAGCTGAGGCCGGGGTTCGAGCCCTTAATAATCAAACTTTATCGCGTAACAAAATTTGAGAGTAACAAGAGGTGTCCAAAAGAACCAAGGAATCAAAAGAACCGAGGAACCGTACCGTATATTAGAACCATGGTAGGGTTCTTGGTTCCTAAAATTCCAAACTTTAGGTTCTCGGGACGGTTCGAGTCGGAACCTTCCGGTTCCGGTACTTTCCCGAAAGAACCGACTACCTTGAAAATATAAAATTTTATAGTGTTTATTTGAGACATTGTATAATGTGTATAGTCTTAAAAAAAAAAAAAAAAAAAAAAAAAAAAAAAAAAAAAAAAAAAAAAAAAAAAAAAAAAAAAAAAGCTACTCATATTAAGCTGTAACATAAAAAATCTAAAACTTAAAAACACATAATAAAATTAAAACCCTAAAACGAGGGGAGTTATATTAAACGAGGGGAGTTATATTAAATACCAAACTTTTCTTACATACCAAGGGACTCATCCCCACCATCCATCTAAAAAGAAATCAATGGTTGAGATTAAAAGCATTTTAATATTTCACCAATTTTTTATAATTTAAATATCTCTTAAACCGTTAATCGCTAAGCGAAAATAATTACACCATCGCGACGAGCATTTAATTATCTTTCTATAGACGGGCACTTTGATATACTTTCGATAAAAAAAAAAAATTCATTTTTTTCACGTTTTTTTTCGTGGCCGCAAAAAGCATATATGATATATCATATATGATATTACTTATCATATATGATATATATCATATATGATATGTAATATCATATATGATGTATCATATATGCTTTTTGCGGCCACGAAAAAAAACGTGAAAAAAATGAAAAATTTTTTTTGTCGAAAATATATCAAAGTGCCTATCTATAGAAAGATAATTAAATGCTCGTCGCAACCGTATATTTTTTTTCGCTTAACGATTAACGGTTTGAAAGATATTAATATTTGAAAAAAAAGGATGAAAGTGAGTTTTTTAAATTGTTGGTATTAATCTCATCAATTAGATCAAATAAAGATGGGAAGATGGATGGTGTAGATTAGTCCCTTGGTATGTAAAAAAAAGTTTGGTCCTCAAATGATCTTAAATCTAACTTTTAATCCATTCAGAGATCATCATCATCATTCATCAATATGAAAGTAAATTTATCTTGAAATCATTATCGTAAATTTGATACTTACCTATAGTAATAGAAAAATCAAATGATATAACGGGTTGTCAATTGTTATGTGATATTGGAAGTATGAATGCATGTTTTGTCGTGATATTATATAAAAATGTTGGTCAGTTGGTGTTGGTGTACTCGTACTCGTGACATTTTTGTGTGTATTTGTATTGTTATAGCATTATTAGTATGTTTTTATGAATCATCGACGACGAAAAAAATAAATTAATTAAACACTAAGGTTCTTGTGAGAATTACCAAAAATTCCCGTACCAAAACCGAACCGAATAATATGGGACGGTTCTTGGTTCCACTTTTTTCATATTTTCGATTCTCAGTTTTTTCATAACAATTTCGGTTCGGAACGGTTCCAGAAACATTGACACCCTATTAACAAGTAAAACACACATGTAGTTCTCTTGAATTTGAGAGATGCATTAAAATATAGCATTATAAAATGAACCATCCAACATTCCTATATACTATTAATCCGCTTGAGGCACCTTTAAAAATTGTTTTTTTTGGGCCTCACCATTGGGCTTACGTTGGCCTATCTATCTTT
This sequence comes from Artemisia annua, assembly GCA_014162995.1. Lineage (NCBI taxonomy): Eukaryota > Viridiplantae > Streptophyta > Magnoliopsida > Asterales > Asteraceae > Artemisia > Artemisia annua. The sequence continues at coordinate 346,735 of LBNU01004262.1, read as the reverse complement.
CCATATGCATGTTTCGTAATTTATTATTGCGTATCAAACAAATGCATGAGATAAGACCACCGCTTGCACCCTCTTTCTTTACCTTCTTTTCATCGTCTTTCTTGCTACCTCTTCTCTTCTTCAGGTGGGTTTCTCTTCCGTCATTCATGTTGTTGTTCTATGCTTTGTTTTCCTGTTAATTTCTGCTTCTTTAAATGTATTCATGCTTTTTATTAGGTATATGTAGTTGTTTGTACGTTTCTTCGCTGCCTTCCCTCTATTTGTATGTATTTTGCATCAGGTTGTTGGGTTTCGTTGTGTAGTTTGTGTCATCTTCTTTCCTTCCTATTTCCTGTTCTATGCTAATTGGTATGCGACATGAGGAAAAAAAGAAAATCTATTGCCAATAATATGGCACACGATATGCCTATGGAAGATCCCCATCCATTCGGCTTTCATAGTAGTCTCACTTATAATCATGGTCTTTCGACGTCCGATGGTGGTTTGGGTGGATCCGATGCTCGGTATGCTCATCTGAATGAATCTGGGCACCCTCACTTTTTAAACGCTGCTTTTACTGCTGGTTCGGGGCCTTCTCAGTCTGATATCTTTTTAGTTGATGCGCCTCAAGCTTCGGCACCTATAGTACGTTCGCCTTATGGGGTGCTTGAGGGACGGCCGCTGATGGATGTCCCAAACGGTTCTTTTGATGGGTCAGTGTCTTCTGTTGCTGGCTTGGCTACTCCTCTCAATCCTGTTAGTGGGTCACCTGCAGAGGCGATAACAGTTGATGGATTAGTGTCTACGTTTATACCTACTAACATTGTGCGTGAGCCTTTTCAGGCTCATACAGATGCAAGGTCTTCGCAAGGTTGGCTTGCTATTTCCATGCTTTTATGCTATTCTATTTTAGTTACTACATCATTAGGTATAACGGTCATTTAATCTGTATGCAGTTTCATTTGCAGTTCCAACACCATTTTCTATCGCTGGGGTTTCTCGTGATGTTCCTATGACTTTAAATTTCACAACTGGCCAAATAGATCGCAATGGTGTTTCTGGTCCATGTATGTTTAACGTACACAAGCTAATTACTGCTCTATGTTATACATTGTACTGTGCTTTGTCCTTATGTTCATTTTTTTACTGTATCAGCTTCGCTTAATAATGGTGGCACGTTGCGAGGACCTAGATTGCGAAACACAAGACGAAGCCGCGCACGTAATATGCATGTTTATTTTCATTACTAACAGGATATTATGATTTGTGTGTTTTCTACGCGCGTCTTTCTTAGCTTATTTCATACGACTTTCTTAGGTGGAATGCGCGCTCCTTCTAACGAACGAAATTCACAGACAGGTGCGTGCTCCATTATTTTCCAATTTAATTCCTATTTTGCAGAGACAAACATTTGATTGCGTTTTTTCAGCATCCAGTATTTATGCTGTGTTTGATGTCACAATTTCACACAAGCAGCAGTGGTTGGTCAAATTTTTTTGGGATGACTTCATATTTTTAGCATGTCATTCGTTTCTCATTTTTTTCACGTCCACATAAACTTATGTACTCATTTAAACTAAAGCCCTGCGTTTTGCTTCCTGTGAAATGCTTTTCAAATGGCGTAACTTTTGTCAGTGATGTTTGTGCTCGGTTCATAAATAAATGTTACGCCAATGTATATGACGCAGCTATTTCTTTATCAGATGGCCAGCTAAAGTTTTTTTATTTCAACATTCTTTTTGGCTAATCGGATACTATGTATTGTTTTTCTGTCTCTTTGCACAGGCACCGAAGTATAATATCAAGATAAGTTTATTCATTAATCATCCATCCATGTTTATCATTACTTGCTTTGATTGTGACTTAGGTTGTTCTTCGTATGCTATGCTCGGCTATATCACTTAATGTTTATCTAGAATTGCATGAAACTTGTTAGTAATTAGGTATATCTCTTGTTTTCTTGATTGGTGGTTGTGATTATCTATCGCTGAAGAATGTATTAGGTCTTCAAAGGCGATAATGCGTGATAATAGTTTACTGTTGGACTAAGAAACACATAAATCTTAGAATTTGCTTAAGTTATTAGCATTGCTGAGTTGCTTAGGGTTCTTTGCTTGTTTACGTGCAACAATTGAGATTGTAGATCTGTGTTGGCTTGCAAGACGTTAACAGGTTGGACAACCAATGCATAGTGATTAGTTGTAGGAGCCAAACCAAGGCACCAGAATAATTACTATATGGTGTAGGAGCTCGACCAAGACACTACACTAATATGAAAATATCCTCTATAGCCACCAGTTAAGGCGTGATATATTCACTAGATATAACTAGTTATAAATAAGGAGTATTGCACACTAGATAAATACGTTTTTTTTTCCATATATCGGTACAACAATTTACTTTTCTTGCATTTAATTTTCATGTCTTTAGGTTAATATTATTCTAAAATCAAATCTCTCAAAAACCTGATAATTTAGTTGCTTTCAATTAAAAAAAATAATAATTAATTTACTTTAGTTCTTTATACCAATTTTTCATACTCTACAAGCTTACCTCACTATTCTCTTAAAGAACGATCAATCTCTTGGACTTTCATGTACTTTACCACAACAATTAGATACGCTGCTTAAAGGATTGTAAAACTTGCTACACATCAATATCAAAAATTCCTTTCATGCTTGTTTAGAGAGAGACTTTGGAATCATCAAGTTATTCTCATAACTTGTTGATTCAAGTGTTCTAGATCAAAGACTTATGACTTATATGCAAGTAGATACCAACCGATAATTTGTATGTTGCATTTTCGTTTAACACATATGTGATGGATTATGCGGTAGTGCTTGTCTTTTATAGAAAACACATAACTAATTGCTAAAAATAATGAATACATGCGAATCGAAACAACACTCCTTAACAGCACATAGCCTCCATAAAATAAAGCTTAGAAACCTTTTAGCTTAAATCTATCTAATAGTAAGAGACTTTTATTGGTTTCGATCATGGCAGATGAATAGATATAGAGTCCCATAACTTGTCCCCTTTAGGCTTATTAGTCGTTTAGTAGCTTCTCATGTATCTTTTGCTTTGCCCTTAGCTATAGGCTCCCATATCGCTCTCCTGCTTAAATCGTAGCTGCTATCTTTAGGTCTTAGTTTTAGTTGCCTTTAGCCCATTTGCTCGCATTCCTCTAAGTGCCCTTACCCGTTTTGCGTTTTTGCTTTTAAGCCTGTATGTTTTTGCTCATGTCCCTTTTTTTGTTTTATTTTTTTATTATTATTATTATTTTTTAATCTATTTTCGGTTGATGGTATTCTATTCTATGCTTGCGTTTTATCTATTCCATTTTCGGTGTTCTCTTGCGGCGTATGCTTTTATATGTTTATGTCATTTTTTTCCTACTTTGTTCTTTTGATGGTATTCTGTCTATTTGCTTTGTATGCTTGTTTGTTTTCTTTTCGTCTTATGTCTTTTAGACTCCTTATCCTTGTTCTTACACACTTGCACACATGCACTTATTTCTAAGCACTCTCGCTCGCACACATACACTTGCCGGAGGTCTTCCTGAAAGCCGTATTCCTACTTTCTGCCTCCTGGGGTAAGGGTAAAATCTGTCTATATCCTACCTCCTCATATCTTTGTCTGACGGGATTAAATATGTTGTTGTTGCTGTTGCGAAATGACATATTAATAGATATTTAATTTAACCCAAACTTTTCACACATTTACAACGTTAATCGACAAAACTTTATAGATAAAAAAAACAGAAAATAATACCAAATCCACCATTGTGCGTTACATCATTAATTCAATTCATATTATTATACAATTTAAATTGACAAATTATATAAAAACGTGCAGCAATATTATGTCATTTCACCGGCCAGCTATATACTATTGTATGCAACTTTATTTGCACACTATATACACATGAAAACACCTTCATTTTACACACAATCACACAAATATGGAAGAAGAAAACGAACGATCAAATCAAAACAAAGAAACCCTAGTCGAGCAAATATCTAACAAATTAATCAACGGTAATCTTGAAATGAAGATACAAGCTGCTAAAGAGCTTAAAAGTGTGATACGTAGCCGAAATTCTGGTGTAAATATACGTGCTAAGTTTGCCAGTGCCGGAGTTATTGAACCGCTTGTTATGATGATTCACGAGAATCATCATGACGACGCGGTTGAGGCTTCGCTTTTAGCGTTGCTGAATTTGGCTTCTAGTAATGAACGGTTAGTGTTTTGCTTTGGATTATTATTGCACAGTATTGGGTAAACATTTATAATTAGAGCATAGGGATGCTAATGTGGCTTTTTACTACATTAATTAAAACTATCAAAGTAATGACACCCACTCAATGTGGTAAATACTACATATATACTACACGTAGTGTGTGTTTTAGTGTCTGGTAAGTTCACTTTTCAGTGCGATGACAACAAGTAAATGTGGTTCTCTTGAAGCCGATACCTAGTACCCTTAGAAAAAAGTGATTATTTGCGCGTTTTTCTAAAGGCCAGAAAATCGGTTTTGAAGATGCGTGCTTTTTAGAACCCATCTACATCCTAATCTGGAGTCAGACGCGCTACCATTGCACCACAGACCCGTTTGTTGAAAGTATCTACATCCTAATTTATTTGCACTCTTGAGGTTCATGGAAGTAAAACACTCCTTTATAGTTGGTAGTCTTAGATCTAAGTTGCTCGTTCATTTTCTTGGTGTTGATTTAGATGTAAGGTTTCTTTTAGTTGGGTAGATTGGCTTAAAAACCCTTATCTTGTTTCTTTGTATTTCCCTAGCTTCTTGCTAGCGTTCTAATAAAATCCGCCTTTCAAAAAAATATATATATATAATTCGAACCCATATTCTATTTCAAAATCTGTTTTGAAAATGCGTGCTTTCATGGACTTATGGAATAATCTAGAGGCAAGGAAATCAAAGAAAAGAGTGAGTTTGGATGTCATTTTCATTATTTTTTAGGTGACGATATGAGTATGTTAAGCTTATGTGCAGTGTTAGGCTCCAAAGTAAATTACTGATCAATATTACTAAAATTTCTAGTGTGCAGTACTCCGATTCAAGTACAAAACAGTAAAAAACGGTGAGTTTAAGACTTATTACCCAACTAGCTTTTTTATTCTTCTTATATATGTTGCTGAAATTAGTGAGTAATGGTTCTTGAATCACAAACTTCTTTTAGTTAAGAGGCCGGGGTGTATGGATGTGCATTCTGAAAGTGGCTATTGCAAGTTTGCAACTTAAAGAATTAAGATTTATATATCATATATGACTATTAGGCTAGTGGAAGATAGGTGTTAAATTTAACTTTTCTTAGATCAATTTCTAGCTTATACTTCTAACTAGTTCATTTGTGTTTAATTTCAGGATCAAAGAACAAATGGTGACATGTGGCGCCATCCCTCCTCTTGTGGAGCTCCTTAAATTTCAAAACACAAACAACCTTCGAGATTTAGCAACCACAACAATTTTAACATTATCTGCCACACCAAAAAATAAACTAGCAATCGTCAATTCGGAAGCAATTCCCCTTCTAGTTCAAATCCTAAGATGTGGGACCAGTCAAGGGAAAGTCGACGCAGTAACGACACTTCACAACCTAACCACGTCCAAAAAACAACCAACTATAATCCTCGACACAACCATCTCCTCACCTCTCATCGACCTCCTTAAAGAATGCAAGAAATACTCAAAATTTGCGGAAATAACCACTGGCTTAATTAAAATAATTTCAAAATCTCAAGAAGGAATAACTTCAATAACAAACGCTGAAAATGGGATATTAACATTAGTAGAAACAATTGAAGATGGATCACTTCTTAGTAAAGAACACACGGTTAGTGTATTGCTTACATTGTGTATGAGCTCAAGAAATAAATATAGGAAACTTATTCTTGATGAAGGTCCGATCCCAGGTTTGTTAAGGTTAACTAGATATGGGACCTGTAAAGCCCGGAGCAAGGCTAAGATGCTACTAGACTTACTTAGGGATTCTCCTTTGGAAAAGAAACTGACCCAGTCCGTTCTGGAGAAGATGGTGCGTAAAATTGCGGATCGGGCTAATGAGTCAAGAAAAAGAACGGTCGAAAGTGCAAAAATATTGTTGCAGGATATGGTTCAAATAAGGATGACCATGGTTTGATCTTGCACTTGTTAGATATGAGGTGATATTTGTTGGATATATGAGATATTACTCTCACAAAAAATTGTTCACAAAAAGTTTATTACGACAAAGTATAAAACAACTCTCGTTAATATGAAACAATTGTCACTCAAAGATTCTTTATTTAAAACTTGAAATGTATTTCTTTTGTAGGCAACTGGTACATTTTATTACATCTTTGATGTTGCTTTTAAAGGCCAACTTTGCATGGCCATATACAATGTGAAATACTATCATTCAAAGATAGCCTGAGATACTATACCGACAATACTACATAGATTTATCACATGTCTAGTTGACTACTATTTAGAAAGCAAATTGCATATTTTCTTTGGTAACAAAAACATGCCTAAAAACTTAGCCATACTATTCTTTTCTCATACTTGAATAGTTGGGAAGACTTTTGGCTTTCAAAAAAACGTTTTTCTTTTTCTTTATTTTGTAGAAAACACATTAGTTTACATTCTCCCCGTAATGTGTTTTGGCTGAACTCCCAACTTTCGTCTGAGCTCCTGAAACTTTTCTCGTGGAAGTGCTTTTGTGAAAATGTCTGCTAGCTGATCATTTGTTCCACAAAATTCAAGTTGCACCTCTCCATCTTCAATTGCTTCTCTGATAAAATGATGTTTCAAAGCGATATGCTTTGTGCGGCTATGATGAACCGGGTTCTTTGCGATTGCTATAGCTGACATGCTATCGCAGAAAATTGTTGTAGGCTTCAATTGCTTTTCTCCAATATCTTCAAAAATTCTTCGTATCCAAATTGCTTGTGATGTGGCTAGAGCTGCTGCTACGTACTCTGCCTCTGCTGATGATTGCGCGACTGTTTGTTGCTTCTTTGAGCACCAACTAAACACACCTGAACCAAGTGAAAAAATATATCCAGATGTACTTTTCATGTCATCTGTACATCCTCCCCAATCACTGTCACAAAAACCATGCAAATTTATATTTGCATTTTTTTCGAACTTGATTCCAAAATCTTTCGTGCCCTGCAAATATCTTAAAATTCTTTTACCAACTCCCAAGTGAATCTGACCAGGATTGTGCATGAACCTTGAGAGTAAACTTGCTGCAAACATGATGTCAGGCCTTGTTGCTGTGAGGTATAACAATTTCCCCACCAAACTTCGGTAAAGTGTGGCGTCCACTTTACTTGAACCGTCCTCTTTCATGAGCTTTTTATTGACCACCAAAGGAGTGTCCTTCGGTTTGCATTCCGACATATCAAAATTCTTCAAAATCTTCTCGACATACTTTTCTTCACAAATAAAAACGCCGCCATCGTCTTGATAAATTTCCATTCCGAGAAAATGATTTAGAGGACCTAAATCACTCATCTTGTATTTTTGCATCATTTCATTTTTGAAATCTTCGATCATTTTCTTGTTATTCCCTGTGAACACAAGATCATCGACATAGAGCGCTACAATTAGAATGTCATTTGTACCTTGATTTTTAACATACAAGGTTGGCTCGCTCTTGCTTTGATCAAAACCTTTTTCTTTAAAATAACCATC